>JAPYYV010010256.1:5516-16948 GCA_030522625.1 Copidosoma aretas
AAATTATATGTGAGAAAGATAAGTATAAAAATGAAAAAAATGCTAAAAATCTAAAAATGAATAAAAAAACAGGTAATTAAGGTTAGGGGCAAACAAATTTACTAAAAAAAAAGAAATTAGTAGGGCAAGGGTGCCCATATAGCTTAGTAATTGTAAGTTTTTTTATAGGGAATAGAGACGGTAAGTGGATGTAAAATAATACGGGAGGTTTGATAGTAGGAAAACTCAAAACGAACTTTCTAAAATTATCTGATGACGTTGGTTAAGGTGCCCAGCATTTTAAGAACACAAATAATATGCAGAAAAACTTCGATAAATATAGTACAAAAATATAGCGAATGTAAGCACAAAAAAAAAAGGTTCTTAACTTTTAGGAATAAAGAAGAATAAAAAAGAAGCCGTTTCAATTTGAATTATAGGCATTGGAAGTTTTTAACCAGGACATGGACCTAGAAGTGTAAAAACATTTTCATGGCACATAGAAAAAACCTCAGGTAGGGTGCAATGGGCAGTTACTGTAGTTGTAGGCTTAAGCAAAATAGCTAAAATAGAATGTGTAAATTCAATATTATCTTTTGTAGAGTAAATAAAAAAATTATATTGCACGTACGTAGCGCAGATTTGCCTACAAAACAGAAAATAAATAAGTAGATTGAATAGAAGGCAAATTCAAAATATGAAGTTAAGTGTAGATGCAAAGACAAAAAGATATATACAGAAGCTGGAGGAGGTAAAGTAGGCATGGATTTGGTAATGAAAAAGAAACTAAAAAGGGGAAAAAAAAAATTCAGATTTACAAATATGTTAAGTTTAAATGCAAATACACCAGGATAGATATTATAAATGGAGGTGGGAAGGGTTAGCCTAGAAATAGGCATTAGAGAAAGAGAAGAAATTTACTTTTTGGACATAACAAAAATGGACGAGAGCAGGTGGCCTTATTTATGATTAATCGAAGAATTAACGAACTTAATAAATAAAAATTATAGATAATAGGCAAACAAGTTGAAGTTGTATATGAAAAAGTAGAGGATTGAAAAACGATAGGATTTATAAAAAGAGCAACGAAGGCAAATAAACTTGACAAAATTAAAGATAATTTTACAAAGGAAAAACAGACTTTCGTCAATCAGAAAATACAAAAAAAATGTGGTAATCAACAACACTATCATTTGTAGAATGTAAAAAAAGAAAAAAGCCGAGAGAGAAAAATAAAGCAAAAAGAAAAATATATAGGTGAGTTTAGAAGTTTTTAAGTGATGGACTATAGGATCCGCAATGAAAGAAAAAAATATATAAAGCGCACTTTGCTATGCAAAGAGGAAAAAATACTACAAATTAAATAATAATAATGTCAGTCAGGAACATATAATTAAAAGATAATGAAGAGATATGCAGAAGGAAGATGATTCATGTGTATATATAAGACATTTATGTAGGTAAATGAGGCACAACAATGAAGCTTGAAAGTTCAAAAATTATGGTATGCGTTATAAATGATAATATTATGTAAATGTAAAAAGAAATTCTAAAACGTTTTTGTATGTTTAATCGATGACATTAGTTACTCAATTGAAAAAAATATGAGTACTGATGTAAGAGGATAATAATTTTTAGTAGTTATGAAAACAAGCAAAGAAAATGTAGAAGTATATAAAAATCTATATAAGAAATTAAAAAATAATAAAATAAATAATTCTCATTTACAAATATTAAGAAAGAATTTCGAAATCATATCTTATTATGAACCAATGACGCTAGTTGATTATAAAATGATCATCAATAACAAACAAAGGCTTATAACTGTTTCTGTAATAATAATGATTGCGTAAATATTGTATACATATACATTAGGGTGTCCCAAAAAAAATTTTTTCTCTCGAATCTCACCGAACTAAGCTGGATTCTGTTCATTTTGCTTCAAAAACAGAACCTGAATTTTTTCAGATTTTCCAATTAATATTTAAAGGTCGCGAGATAAAAAAAAACACTGCAGTCGAATCAGCGATTTATAAATGATAAAAAATATCGCCAATCAACTGGGTACGTAAAATTATGGTCACACAAGTGACATTTGATGTATTATTCGACGTTGAATCCGATATACTTGTTATTTTGAAGCTATCCTAACAGGATCATGTTAAAAATAGCAAAAAACCAACGTAAAAGAGAACAAAATCATGATTTTCGTGCGTTTTTTAGATTATATCTCTGGGCATGGGATAAATAAATGTTTTGGCTTGTATCAATGAGAAAGCGTCTTAAAGAGGCTTTGATTTGAGCCCGAACGCGTTGAAAAATATCACTTCTTTTTAATGTTTTAAACGATCAAAGTTACACATTGAAAGGATACAACGAAAAAAGGGAACAATTTTATTTATTATTTATGAATATTTTATTTTTTTGTTCTAAAACTAATAAATTAACCTCTATAGTTAAAAATAACCATTTAATTTTGTTTTTTAAAGTATTTTAAATGATATGATTAATGTTACGAGGTGTTTACGTAAATAAGTAACTAAAGCAGTTTATTATTAATCAAATAAAAAAATTAATTTTAATTTTACTGAAAAAAAAAGTTATATTGTAAAAGTTTATTTCATTTTTATTAATAAATCAATTTTTCATACATTTTAATGATTTTTTAAACCAAATAAAATTTTGAAATGTTTTGAAATCTGTATTTATAATGTTTTATTTATTGTCTTTTTAGAAGAATCTGGATAACTTTTGCGGTGTTCTTCAACAACTTGCAAATTATTCTGAAAATCATCTTCGCGATTGGAACTTTTATTAAATTTTGCTGCTGTAGTAACTCCACGCTCTGAAACGTCATTAACAACCTTCAATAATTCGATTTTTGTTTTGCTTCATAAAATTCTGAACTGGATTCCCGTAAACTTGGATCTTCTTTAAAAAAATCCAGTGACATATTCATTTTTGTAAATAATAATGTAGTATTGGATGTGACGAAATCCTCTATTTACAATGTAATGAGGGTATTCTTTTCATTTTTTAGTTCTACCTTTTTAGATGGATATTCTATTCCTAACTTGTTTAAATTTTTAATCCTTAATCTTTTTTTATCCACTGATATGCGTTGATCAAAAAATGCCAAAGCAACGAGATTTTCATTCAGGTATCATAAGTGATTTTTAAAAGATGTAGATCCTGCTGTAGAATTAATCGGATGATACTTTTTATAATTATAGAGTTTCTTAAGCAGTAGGAGATCATTTATTAGAGCTAAATAAGAACACTGACTCGTGAACCGTGGCTTTAGGTATACTTTTTTAACAAAACAATTGAAATGAAGTAAAGTGTAAAGCTCCGACTTAGTAAGTTCGTAACTCGATCTAGATAAGTATCTTTTAAGAGTGTATATCAACTTAGCCATCAACCTGGCACGGTGCACTGCACCTGGTGCCTTAATCTTTATGGAATTTGATATAGAATTTTCTCCTAAAAATAACAAACTAAGCTGTAACAATTTCTTATAATCATCGCGAGGGTGCAGCATATTTAGTTGATCTTTTATAAAGATACGTAATTTTATTCTGTCTTTTTGTAGAATAAGTTTCTTATCATTCACATCACTCATTTCACTTTGATAATTATTTTTATCAATATTATCCCAAGAGTCTCTGAATTTTTTGAACAGAGGAATATTAGGGTCCGTAGATTTTCCGAAAAGAGCATTGTATACAGCGGTTGGAATCAATTCAAAGACGTGATGACGACACGCAAGATACAAAAGTTTTTTTCCCAAATCCTGCTACAGCAAAACACAAGCACCCTTATTAACTCCTGTGTTACTAGCAGTCGTATCAGCACACATAAACAGTACTTTTTCGGCAAGATTCCACCCTCACAATAAGTTGTAAATAACAGCAGCTAGTTCCTTCCAAGTTGACGATTTTAACGAAGGTGTGCCTAATGACTTCGTCTTACCTAAATCAGTTACAACAGCTGCTAAACGATTGTTTTTTCGTACTATTCAAATCTTGCATTATTTTTCCATCTCAATGAATAGTTATAAAACTACTAAAGTCAGTAGAATTTTTTTGTTTATTTGCAACAATCAATCGATTTTTTTTACGATTTCGGTGAAATGTACTCTTTGAAAAGTTAGAATCATTGGGATTACATCCAACAGATTATAAGGTACTAATAATAATAAAGGAAGCATTTCTATTGCTGGTACTGGCGCGGTCTAATGCTGATAATAATTTTTTTGTGCCATCCTTTACAGAAATTTTTTTTTTTTATATGCAGTAGGAACGTATTCATCACCATCATCATGACACTCATTATTTTCTAATCACTAGATTCGCTAAGTATTACTGATTTTTGAAAGATTATCACAGAAGAGTTATTTAATTGTTTTTTTGTTTCAACCATCTTTCTTTTCAATGGTTTTTTATCACTTACAACTTCACTTGATAATCCGATTTTGGATAAGCGCATTCCATTTTTTCCCAGTAACGTATAATTTTAAACTATTTAAATTAGTTACACGTTCAGTCGTGCCAGCAGATCCCACGTCGAAAAGTAAACTTATTTTATTTATGAACACATTCCTTTTATTTGTTTCACTGTTTGACTTTAAATTTATTCCTTTTTCTAAATTTATGTATTCCGCATGTAATTTTAACACTCTACGTACAACGTTACTTTTAATGATACATATGACTTCCTTCTGCAGCCGCAAATCTTTGATTTCAGTTGCTTATAAATTTGCGGCAATTGTAATGTATTTATTTTCTAGAAACAGAAAGAAATCAAAGACTTGAAAAATCAAAGACTCTTCTTATTGTTGAAGAAGTTCTAACATGACTAACACAAGAAACCCACTAGAGTAGGCGAAATATTTGCCTTTACAGCGTTGGTTTGTTAACATATTTTGAGAGACCAATTTAAAAGTCGTTAAATTCTCTGAATTACATATATTCGCTCCGAGCCGACGCAGAGGTAGAGTTCTCTGTGGTAGGCACAGTAAAAAGTTCGTGAATGTAAACAAAAAGGCTGGCGATGCTTGAAAAAGTACGAGAGATATACAATATTATATACAATATTATACATAGTCATACAAAGTACATACTGTAGAAATATATATCGTCTTAGCAAGAGCTAGAAGGGATTATAGAGAGAGAACGACAACATTGTTGTTGTCCACTCAACGTTGTCGTCTCTCTCTCGGCTTTTCTATGGTTATATATATTTCTCGTACTCCTCGTAACATTTATTATTTTATTGAAAAAACTTATAAAATCTAATTATAATGTTAGTTTTTAACTATGGATGTTAATTCATTAGTTTTAGAACAAAAGAATAAAACGATGATAAATAATAAATAAAATACTTCTCTTTTTTCATTGTATCCTTTAAATGTTTAACTCTGATCATTTATAACTTTAAAAAGGAGTGATATTTTTGAACGCGTTTGGGCTCAATTTAAAGCTTATTTAGAGCACTTTCTTTTCGATACAAGCCAACACTTTTTTTTGTCCCATGGCCAGATATATAATCTAAAAACGCTCGAAAATCATGATTTTTCTCTCTGTTACGTTGGTTTTTTGCGATTTTTAACATGATCCTGTTAGCATAGCTTCACAATAACAATTCTATCCGATTCAGCGTCGAAAAATACATTTAATGTCACTTGTGTGACCATAACTTTACGTACCCAGATGATTGGCCATATTTTTTTATTATTTATAAATCGCTGATTCAACTGCAGTGTATTATTCTTGATCTCGCGACCTTTAAATGTTAATAAGAAAATCTGAAAAAATCAAGGTTATGTTTTTGAAGCAAAATGAACAAAATCCAGCTTGGTCTGGTGAGATTAAAAAACAATTTTTTTTGGGACACCCTAATAAACATATGTATCAATAATAATCCTAAATACCCATTAGATTTATTGTCAGTATTAAATTATTACTAATTATTTGATAAGTCAGCAAACTCATTCGAAATATTGACTATATTTGTTCGAATTTTTAGCGAATTTTTATGAGATCACTTTGGTTATGTATGTTTGTACGCATAAATGTGTATCAAAAAAAAAAATTTTGTCATATTTCATTCAGACATAAGAATAAAAATATTGAAATATGGGGGTTGGCGCATGGAGCACGCAACGGACAGGCCCCACTAGTACATGGGCGCGTCCAGCGAGAACGGGCCACCTCGCACGCGCGGCGCATTTTTCGTCAGAGCACTCTGTGTTAAACTCGCTCGTACTGGCTGGGAAAAAGCTAAAAAAATAATAAGCAAATGTACAATGATAGATTTTGATCTGCTCTCTCTAATGGTGCCCTTATTTTTTGCCTGAAACTTTTTGTTTATGGTGAAAAATGACTTGGAAGTTCGAGATGCCTCTGTAAAATTTGCCATGGTTTTGAAAAATAAAATTTCCACTTTTCGAAAGAGCAACACTTGAACTACATCTCCACCAATTTTCAGAAAGGGATAGTAAGAAATGCGTAAATGACAAGTAAATAATGACGTTGGCATGCATGGGATCAGCTGCGTGGTGCATGCAGTTACCGCTCGTGACGCTGTGTGGCGCTTCGTAGTTATCAGTGAGTCTACCGTTTGTACTATAACAATATAGTTGCCTGTCAAGCGTGGCTGACCCAATGCCAACGTCTTTATTTGCTTGTCATTCACGCATTTCTTACTATCCCACTCTGAAAATTGGTGGAGATGTAGTTTAAGTGTTGCTCTTTCGAAAAGTGTGAATTTCATTTTTCAAAACCATGGCGAATTTAACAGAAGCGTCTCGAACTTCCAACTCATTGTTCACCATAAAAAAAAAGTTTTGGGCGAAAAACAAGGGCATCATTAGAGAGAGTAGATCAAAATATATCAATGTACATTTGTTAAATATTTTTTTAGCTTTTTCCCAGCCAGTACGAACGAGTTGAACACAGAGTGCTCGGACGAAAAATGCACCACGCGCGCGAGGTGGCCCGCTCTCGCTGGACGTGCCTATATATAAATATATACTAATGGGGCTTCGCTCCCTGCACGCTCCGCGTGCCAGCCCCCATATTTTTATAAGTGTCAAAAAAGTTTTCTTTTAATAGAAATTTTATGTCATCTTATACAAATTTTTAACAAAAGCTGTTGGGTTTGACAGGAGGTACCAACTGTATTATAGAGTATAAAAAAAAAAAATTGGTAAATATCCGGTGTCTAAAAGTGAGAAAAATCGAACTTTTACTTTACATTGGTACAAAAGTGACAGGTGCGGAAGTGACATTTCGATCTTTGGAGTACTATTGCTGCTCGTAGACGTAGCATAAACGATTGTCCGCTCTGTAAGCGTCTGTTGTCAATAAATAACACAAGAAAAAAGTGTTGCTTACCTGTACGAGTAACAGAGTGGTGGGCCCAGGGCGATATTGAAGTGACCAAAATTTTTGTACACCCGAAAATATAAAATTAAAATCTGTAACAATTAAAGTGGTTGGAACTTTTGAAGGCTTTGGCTTGTGCGTTTGTTTTATTTTGATGTAACATTCGAAAAGTGACCACTAAAAGGCGATACCTAATACAATAACGTAGTTTTCAAAGTGATTCTCGCTACTATCGACATTTCAGTGCAAATCGTGGGACACTGAGTCTGTGATAAAAACTTTTTCTTACTGATTAGAAATGAATTTTATTATGGCATAAATGTAACATACGATGTCTATAATTGACAATGTATGTGCAAGGATATGCCAGAAAACCTTTTTTTCTCTATTTGGAGCCATTATGCGCGAAATTGAGATTGGGAAGTCGTATTGATGTGACATTTTGACCAAATTTAAAAAAATTTTTTTATTAAAGAGTCGAGGTATCAGCTTGAAACTTTTTTCCACAAAAGTTTGACACTTTTGACGGAACTTCACACAATTAAAATATTCAAATTTTCTTGTATTTAGTAGCATGAGCTGTGGACACGAAGTGAGCCACTTACGGCAGAATCACTTATATACATATATATACATATATATATATATATACATATGTATAAGGAAAGAAATGAATAATTTTAAAGAAGATAAAGTAAATTTGTTTAATGAATAGTTCAACAGCAGTAAAAATTTTTAATATTACAAGAAATTAGAGAGTATGATAAAGCCAGCAGAATTTGCAAAAAGAATTTTCGTAAAAAATTTTCTTTAGAAACAAAATTTACGAAAAACGGTTATCCCGTGTACAAACATTCTAACAATACAAACTTAAACTACGTCTACAGGATAAAAAATAGTCATGTCATAATTCTAGTAGACAATTCAATGGTTGTTCCATATAATACATTTTTATTAAGAAAATACAACTGTCATATTAATGTAGAATGCTGTGCGTCAATCCAAAGCATTAAATACATTTTTAACTATATTCACAAAGGGGGAGATCGAGCTCTATGTAAATTAAAGAAACAAACGGAACCTGACAAGGAAATATACAACGAAATTTTAAAATATACAGACGGACGTTATTTGTGTCCCATGGAAGCTGCATGGAAACTAGAAGAATTCCCTCTTTGTGGACGTAGTTATCCTGTATTTCATGTACTGGTTCATCTTGAAAACAAACAAAGAATTGTTTTTGATGAAAAGAAAGTTTTGGAATCAATACAAAATTAAAAAAAACTATTAACAGCGTGGTTTGAACTTAATGAAAAAGATGAATTTGATAACTCAACTAAATACATTAATATTCCAGAACATCACATATACAACCCTCAAACTAAAGAATGGATTAAACGTAGACGCGTGAAAAAAAAATAAAACTATTGGTCGATTAAATGTTGTTTTACCTAGAGATCAAGAGCGAATTGTAAGTTAATATTAAATAATCTTAAAAGTAAAACATCAATCATAGATTTAAGAACTTTTGATCAACTTACTCATAACACTTTCAAACAAACTGCTGTAGTAATGGGATTGGTAGAGGATGATTCACAATTAGACATTATATTTGATGAAGCTTGCTGTATTATGTTGCCATTTAATAACGAAAATTTTTTGCTTGGTTTATCATATCTGGACATTTTGAAGGTAATACTATTTGGAATGAACATAAAAATTTGTTTACCGAAGATTTTAAAAACAATAAAGAAAACCAATCTCTTTTACACTTAGACAAAATTTTTAAAGTTAATAACACGTCTTGTCAACACTTCGGCTTACCAGAGCCAAAAGAATCAAAAAAATATATAAATTTTGATAAATTAACGAAATCAAATTTTGTAAACAGAAATTCAATGAATTTTTTACAAATTTGAATAAAGATCAAAATTTTATACTTCATGAAATAATAAACTCTAATAAAAAGATATTTTTTATTGATGGTCTAGGTGGTTCTGGTAAAACTTTTTTATACAAAACATTAATTTATTACTTCCTATTCATAAATCAAGAAGTTGTATCAATGGCATGGACCGGAATTGCTTCAATTTTACTCCCAAAAGAAATGACAAGCCACAAAACATTTAGACTTCCTTTAGATTTGAATACAATTGAAACTTCATTTTTAGAATTTGAATCTGACTAAAAAAATTACGTGAAGTGTCATTATTTGGGATGAAGCCTCGATGATACCAAAAAAAGCATTATAAATAGTTAACAGAACTATAAAAGATCTGTACAACTCTGACAAACCTTTCGGCGACAAATTAATAATTTTAAGAGGAGACTTTCGACAAATTCTTCCACTTGTAAAAAATTCTAATAAAATTGGTATCATAGAAAAAACAATTGAATGCTCACATCTATGGCAAATATCTTCTATTTTACATTTAACAATAAATTTACGATCAACCCATAAAAACTTTGCATCTTTATTACTTGAAATAGGCGATGGAAAAATCGAATGTTTTGAAATTCCGAAAAAATGGAAAACAAACGATGTTTGTAAAAAAAAATTTAATAACATTGATCATCCATCAAAACATAATGTTATTCTTACTTTACATAATGAATATACTCATTTCTTACATAATAATATTTTGAGTAATATGAATGAAAACAGCGTTATTTATCACAGCATAGATTACGCAACCCATAAAGAAGTCGATAAAAGCGTCGAAAACATACAAATTAATTTTCCCTTAGAGTTTTTAAATAAAGTTAGAGAGGCCTTCCACCACATGAATTAATTTTGAAAATTAATCGTGTTGTAATGTTAATACGAAATTTAAGCATAGCCGAAGGTTAGCGTAATGGAACTCGCTTAAAAATCACAAAATTATTTAAGTATAATATAGAAGCAGAAATAATCGCAGGAGATAAGCAAGGAAATAAAGTGTTCATTCCTAGAATAACTTTAAATACTGGAAACACTTCATCACTACCTATTATATTATACAGAAAACAATTTCCGTTGACTTGAGCATTTTCCAAGACTATTTATAAATCACAAGGCCAAAGTTTCGATTCCGTAGGATTGTATTTACGTAAACCATTATTTTCTCATGGACAATTGTACGTCGCGTTATCTGGATGTAAAAATTCTAAAAATATATTTACTAAAAATGAATCTACAGATAAAGACCAAATTATAAATATTGTATGGAAAGAAATATTTGATTGGTAGAATAAATTTGTTTGCTAGTTTAACATTTCTCAACAAAAGAACATCAAATAACGAAATTGTAATCAATTTCCTTCTCTTAAAAGTTGTAATTTTATTTTCAAACAACAATAAACAACATTTTACGATAAAAAGACTAATTTTACATTTTTCTTATAGAATGTACTTGGATAAAACTGAATATGGAATTAAAGTACGTATAATTACTTTATGATATAAGTTTAATCCTTTTTTAATAACAAATAAATAGCTAAAATAAATTTTGTTTCTTTTTCTTTAGCAAGAGTGATTTATATAAATGTCAAAAATGCGTTTTGAAATTTTCTTCCGAGGACGATTTAAAATTACATATGCAAACACATTCGAAACTATATCACAAATGTGATATTTGTAAAATTGTTATCATTACATAGAAAAATTACGTTCGCCACATAAGGGAGCACAAAATTAAAAAAAAATTTAAGTGAACACAACGTGACAATATTTATAAAAGATACTACCATCTTACGAGACATATGACATTACATCAAGATAACTCAGATAAGAAAATTTGTAATGTATGTGGAAAAAGTTTTTCACGCAACATAATGTGTTAAGACATTTGTAAAGATGTAACAAAAATTGAAAGAGATAATATTTATAAAATAGATTCATTGTTGTTCTTGTCTATATGGCCTTGACAAAAATTAAATGTGAAATAGGACTAAAGGGAGCAAAAAAAAGTAAAAGAAGAAGAGGAGAGCAGTAAGTGACGCTAAAACGAATACAACGATACAAAAGACAAAAACCAAAATATTTATCTGAGAGGGAGATGATGGGGCGATGAGGGGGAGCTGAGG
>JAPYYV010010257.1:0-24926 GCA_030522625.1 Copidosoma aretas
AGCAGGAAGTGATGGCAGTAGCTCCTCATCTGAACTTGTCTCGGTATCATGGACAGGAACTGCAGCCAATCGTCGATGCCGATTGATGACAAGGTTAGCCGCTGGAGGCGGTCACGGCAGCAGCCCGTCGTCCGCGAAGAAAGGAGCAGAAGAAGGAGCCGCATCGCGTCGGCGGCGCTAGGCGGCGGCGAGGATAGCTGGAGGCGGTGACGGCAGCAGCCCGTTGCACAGTGATCTAGAAAGTCAAAAAATTCTCAAAATTCGTGCGTCCCACGAATTTTCACTCAATCAATGCGTATTTGGGCTTATTTTATTCGTCAGACCATAACCCACAAGGATTCGATTCCCTCGAAGGTTGATACAATTGATATATATATATATATATAAAATTATGTAAGGTATATATATATCAGAATATGATAATTCCTTCTTTTTGCTCCAAATAAATGCAGTACAAGGTATATAACCCACTCTTTTTTTATGCCATGTATAAGTCACAAGATCAGTTTTTAACACTCTGCATGTATAAATATATATTTATATGTATTTATGTATATGTACCTATACGTATACATACACTTGTATACAAAAAAATTTAATGAGCAATACTTTTTTGATAATAATATTGTATATTGCAGCGTCCCTTTTTGTATGGTTTCTTTGTGAAAAGCGTGATGTCGAATAATAAACAAATTTACCGCGGAATACCCCAAATCAAGGCCCAACACACAACCATAGAAATTTGACTATATGTTGGAGGGATGGTTTGTGACCCAGGACAAAAGAAAAATATAGATTTTACCTTATTATACCGAGTTATTCTAATCTTTAATTTTCATTCGCTTGTCGGATCTTTCACACATCACAGACATATGACTGTAATCTATAGTTGTAAGGTTGAAAACATTTTGGCACCCTTGCACCCCCCGCACCCCAAACAATTCACGGGTGTATTTGTTCGATTTGTACGTGTTTTGTAACACCGTCTTTTTTTTTTGCCCCCCCCCCCCCGAACTCCCCCCTTCCCGCAGCCCACCCACAACCCCCCGCAAAAATTCGATTGTTTTCTTTGTGTTTTCACGTAAAAATCATATAAGATTTTTGAGAGTCCCCCCCCCACCCACGGCCCCTCGCAAGGACTTAAATTTTTTTTGAGTCGTATATATTTCCCACCCACCTACAGCCCCCCCCGCATTTTAACCATAGCCGAAGATTGCCGAAGTCACCTGAAAGACACTCTTTCGCAGAACTCTGCCGAAAAGAGACGAATTATTCCGATTACAAACGAATCCTTTCACTGGAGCCCTCCAACATTGTCGAACATTGCCTTAAACAACCGATTAGGTCCACAGCCGCTCCTTCACAGCCTCTGAGGGTTTTCTGTTTTGCCCAGACGTCTCATTTGTCAAATAGACAGAGGCACAACGATAAAACGTAACCGTTAGTGATGCGACTGATGAAGCAGATAACAGGGGATCTGTACGCTCGAGCTCAATACGAAATAAAAATAAAATACAACTTGAACATCTACAACCAAATAACTAAATAGACTCGCCCACTTACACTGTCTATGTGTAGACCATTTATTTACTAATTAAGAGTGCAAGCAGATAATTATATTTGGTTTCGAAATACCGTACATGGGATGATAACACCCAATTATAGGAATCGGGCAGAGCAATCGATTTATGCACATGATGCAAAAAAAACCAGGTGTGTGCAAACCATAATTGCACTATAGTATAGCAAACTCTATCCAAGCAGTGATAGGCTAAGAACTCCCAATCTGGTACCAGGTTCTTTTCATACAAAATATGATTATAAATATATTTCCGCGTTTGTTAGCTCTACTAGTGCATCCTAATGGACTAAAGTTACTGAAAGTGTCTATTTATATTCAAAGTCACTTAATCAGCCGAAACATAAGTTTTTGAAAGAGCTATTGGAGCCTATAGATGGTGTGTAATACTTTCCATCCAGCAAGCATAAAACAGTGGTATCTTCAGATGACCCTTTACAAAATTCTATTATGATTTTCGACGATATAGTGTGTGAAAAACAGGATAATGTAAGAGCTTCCTACTGTATTGGAAGACACAAAAAGGTTGACTGCTTTTATCTCTGTCAGTCATATGGACAGGTGCCAAAACATCTCGTGGGAGACAATGTTAATCTTCTAGCTCTATTTTGACAAGATGAGCTCAATTTTTCGACTAGGACAGACAAACAATGGTCGATACTGCAAGGAATTTTATCATTTTGCTATAAATATAGGAAGTGCATAGCGCAAATCAATCAGTATAATCTGACACGTTAGAGTATTAAAATGTACGAGCAAAAATAAAGACGTTCTCCACCAAGTGAAACAAAAGTATCGACTCCTAATGTTTGGAAAAGACTAAGTTGAAAAAGTACTGAGTGAAACTTTCAAACCAATCACTAAGTCTCTTCGTGAAATTGCGGCGCATACGAAGAAAAATAATAAAAGGAGTCATTCAGTGATCAATAATTATTTCGATGATACCCCCAAGTTGCCTATCAAGCAAATAAAGAAAGAAAAATTTAGTGATGATGATGACTCAATACTTAAGTCTGCTGTTAGTCAAAGTGAAAACGATGATGATATGAATGCTACGATTCAAAATAAATCTAATGATGATGGTGATGGTGAGAGTCCAACGAACTATTCATACCTACAAATACTCGACGAATTCAAAGGGACTTGTTCGATTTGATGTATGGAGTACGGAAAGAAGATGGAAAGTACAAGCTTGGTGATTTACCAATATACTTTGAAAATAATAAAATCAAGATAAACGAGATGAAATATCCAATGACTGCTGGATTAAAGGAGCTTCTCGCCAAAAAACATTCTGATGTATCTCACGTAACACACGATAATTATAAGAAATATTATAAGCTTTTGCAAACTTCAAGTGTTCATAGAAAGGGATTCAGCAAGAATGGAGCTATTCGAACGCACAATGGTAATAAATAAAATAAAATAATCGCTCCCATGTTTGATCTTGTAGCTAATAAAAGGAGAAGATCATTATGACCCCGTCATAAAGTGGCTCAAGAAAATCAGCAAGTAGATTATGTTCACTGGGACGTTCCTAATGAGCTAGTTGATCGTCTACGATTGCTCATAGCCAAAAGATCAGCAGGAAAACCAATTCACGACCACAAAATCGCGTCAATCATCGAGAAATTACGTAAAGCTGGGTACATATGCTAATAGTAGCAGTATGAAAATTAGCATTGACGTGCTTGGACGTAAGCTATGTAAGACCGAAAGCGGAAGCCGAGGTCCTCTCGGTCCTGGTGTTAGGTATAAAGTTACAGCTCATGCACAATATAATATGCAAAATAAGAGACTATGCAATGTTGCTAATCCTGTGGAAAATTTTAATGCAGTTGATATAGCTAATTTTTAAAGAGAGCCCAATAACATCAGGCAAGTACATGACATGCAGAGCCGTAGAAAAAAGCAGAAAAATGAAGAATCTAACATTCACTCATCAGACGTTAACGAGAATGTATCGTAAGACAAAATAAGTGGTGGAAGAGCTTTACAAGCCAGCTTGTCGCCAGATTGTGTTTACGTCGTTACAAATTATAATACTAACCTTTTATATACCTTGACTGTTTACACGGAGAAGAGGTAGGTGATGCAGACTCGCTTAGAGGCTTCTGTTGGCCAAGTTCAGTCCTATTCGGACCTCTGCTCGAGGATAGAATGAGCTCTTCCGGTTGCGACACCACCTGGTATAGAGCTGTCTCCTCCACTTTCGGTGGCTCTACTGTGGCAACCGCCTCTACAGGTTTCTGATTAGTTGTTCTCTGGATGGCTGTTTCCACCTCCATTATGCTATGATGGCCCCATGGTTGGTTGTCTGTGTTACCAGGTTGTAGGTAGCGCTTGTCGTCATGTGCTCTTAGCACGATTTTTTTATCTTTTTCAGTGAACAGCTGGTGGTGATGTGATCTAATATTTTTCTGTTCTCTAATGATGCTGGTGTTTTTATGTAAGATCTAAATGTCGTCTTCAAAAGTTATATAGTCTTTACTATATTGCTTTTAACAGCTTTGGCTTTCTTCAACGGCATCTGATCTTGGATCCTCATACTATACATTATACTTCGTAATCCTACGAATTTCAGCATGATTTTCCCACTGCATTCGGCCTTTATCGAGTCAACAAATTTTTTTGTTGATTCAGGCATATTAAATTCATTATCAGCAGTATAGCATGAAGTGTCAAATTCATCGATATTCTCATGCATAACATTGTAAATATTAGTGTTTGTTATCTCGTATATAAGATTATCGGTGTCCGTGTACAAGAGTTTGCAGTGATCACCCATTCTATTTATCATGAAATCTGTTATGTCGTTATCTGTGGGTTGGCCGGGACATAGAGACTGAAGTAGCCGCGTAGATCTGCTACGCTCGGAGCGAGCCTCTTACATAGGTGCCTTGTTGGCTGTGGTGACGTCATAATCCCTAGAAGTGATATTCAATACGTAACATTTCCCTCCCCTCTTTAAATATCACGCTTCTTGATAATTTCGGAACGCCGTACCGACTTTACAATCTGGTCTGTGTGTCTTTTGACCTTTATACCCGACTTATCTCTGACTTCAAAAGTTGTTCAAAACAATTTTTTGTTACCTGTGCTTGTACGCGCTTACCTTACTTTCGCATGATTATCTATCATTAGGTTTGTTACGGTTATTCTCGGAGACAGTCGGAGACACTCGGAGAGACTCTGAGAGCCTCCGAGAATGGCGTGAACAAGTGTTCTTCTCTAACTCTCTCCGACTGTCTCCGAGTGACTCTGACTGTCCCCGAGAATTATATATGTCTATACACGTTAGGTTATAGGAGTATGTATAACAAAGTGTTATATACACTCAATCGTTGCCTAACCTAGCACGTATAGATATATATAATTCTCGGGGATAGTCAGAGTCACTCGGAGACAGTCGGAGAGAGTTGCAGAAGAACACTTGTTGACCGTGATAAAAACCTATTACTTCATCCCCTTTTTCCAGCTCTATTTTGCGCGAGTGCGGCATTGCAGCTACCTGAGCGTTCTGCTTACAATTTACTCTATTTTTTAAACTAGGTCGAAGTAAGTCGAAACGCGTACGCGATTCCCTTCCGTAAAGCAGATTTGACGGCAATTTGCACTTCGATATTCGAACAAGAACTGATTAATATCTTATTTTAAGGTCCGTCTCACTTGGGCAATTATTATTCTTTGTCCTTGAACTTACCTACAAAATTTTCTGCAGCCCCATTCGTAGCTGAGTGATAAGTAGGTGAGAAACTGTCTACCTATATATGAGAATATGCTCTCTAGCGGGTTGTGATCGGCCCGCAATATTATCTTTTGCCCATACACATAATCAAAGTATTTAATAAAACTAAATACAATCGCAGCTGCTTCTTTATCGATAATTCCTTGGTTTCTTTCTTTTTGTTGGAATTCACTTCGATGCAAAAGCAATCGTTATTTCCGAGCCGTCTTTATATTTATGGCATAATATTTCGGACAAACCATTCTCCGACGCATCACATGCTAGCACAATCTTCTCATGTAGATCAAAATGTGCCAGAACCTTCGGCGAAATCAATTCTTGTTTGGCCCAGCAAAAACATTTTCACACTTCTCGATGCACTCAAAACGGCCTTTACTTACGCAGTCAAACAACGGCTTCAAATTATCCGCTCTTTGCTAGAGAAATTTCACGTAAAAATTTCTAAGACCCAGAAATGAGGTTAACTGTTTGATGTTCGTTGGCCACGAGGCTCCGTACATTGCAATGACCTTTGATTTCGCCTTGTAAAAACCTTTTTTGTTAATAACAAAACCCAATACCTCAATGCTACTCTTAAAAAAATCGCATTTATTCCTGTTTAACTTTAGCCCCCGCTCCGTAAAACGCTTAAAACTCTACGCAAACTATGTACATGAATTACGTTTGCACATTTCATTAAAAAAATGGTATCCATATACGCTATTGTGTTTGGCATACCTTGTAGACACTCATTCATGATATTCTGGAATTGTCCTGGAGCTGCTGCGGTACCCACACACATTTTGGTATACCTCCACAACCCTCTATTCGTTGTTACAGTAAGCAGATTACGAGATGACTCTTTCACAGGGATTTGCATGTATGTATGCGGTAAATCTAACTGTGTATAAGTTAATCCTTCTTGCAAAACCAGAAAAATATCTTCTATTCTCGGAAGCGGGTGCTTTGTAAACTCAAGGTTTGGGTTTACCGTAATGTTGAAATCGCCGCAAATTCTGACTAAACTATTCGATTTTAGTATAAGTAATAACGGTGTCGCCCAATCACTTGAATCCACTTTCTCTAGGTGACCTAATTTCGACAATCTATCAATTTCCGTCTCTACCTTATCTTTAAGTGCCTTGAACACAATACTACTGGTTTTGCGTTTTTTTAGTTGGAATTCGATTTCTTTTTGATTATAGTGACCCGATATATTTCCAAATAGCACGTTAAACTCGGAAAATAATATTTTTTTCTTGTATATAAAATAAAAATTAATTAATGCGTTTACATCATATCTCACAGTGCTGGCCAAAAAGTCAATTGGCCAAAGCCCGAACTCAGCCAACCATTGCCTGCCCATTAAGGGTGGACCAGTGCCCTTTAACTCTAAACAGCTCCACTCTTTTTAAAACCATTAAATTTAACACTTAATTTATTTAATTGACCCAACTGTTTTATAGTGTTTTACTCATAATTACGCAGTTGAGTGAGAGTTTTTTCTAGTCCTATGTACTTAAAATGATTATTATATGACCTTTCGAACAACACTGTGAAGTACAATCCCGTATCTTCTTTCATTTTCACAGTCTGGCCATTAATTTCTACGTATAAGACTTTTGGCTTGTTCCTAATCATGCTATATAACACGGGGCATTACTCACTTCTGCTCGCATAGAATAGAAACTTACAAATTTGTTGCTCGCACACTCATCAACCTACTCGCTACCGCTGTCGTTGTCTTTCTCATTGCCCTTGTCACTGTCGCTGCTACTCGATCCCCTCGCCATAAACTTTTTTGTTTCTTCTTACTTGATAGACATACTCTTTTCAAATGCCCTTTCTTGCCGCATCCATTGCATGTTACTTCTCTATATTCACATGTATCAGGAAAATATCCCATTTTACCGCAACAATAACATTTAATATTTTCAAAATTAACTTTGTGATTTGCTTTGCCATTACTGTGACTATATTTAATCGCGGACACCTTGTCCCTCTTATTTCTTTTTTCTTAAATCATTTCCGCTCCTGCTGCGTTTTTCACTGCTTTTTTAAACGCCGTATCAAAAGTTAGCTTGTCTTCCTTGAACAACTTGATCCTCACGTTTTCATTTGGCACTCCGCATACCAATTGCTCCAATAGCGACACGTCTAAGTTCGTCTCAAAATTGCAGTTTGACGCTAATTTACGTAGCCTAGCTGCAAAATCTGCTATTGACTCATTCTCAATTTGATGTGCTCTACAAAATGTACAGCGTTCCATTAGCTCTGGGGGCTTTGGATTCAAGTGTTCCGACATCAACTTGGTCAACTCGTCGCATGTTTTGTCTTTAGGTAAAGTATGAAGTGTCAAATTCATCGATATTCTAATGCATAACATTGTAAATATTAGTGTTCGTTATCTTGTATATAAGATTATCGGTGTCCGTGTACAAGAGTTTGCAGTGATCACCCATTCTATTTATCATGAAATCTGTTATGTCGTTATCTGTGGGTTGGCCGGGCATATAGAGGCTGAGGTAGCTGCGTAGATCTGCTACGTTCGGAGCGAGCCTCTTACATAGGTGCCTTGTCGGCAGTGGTGACGACATAATCCCTAGCAGTGATACTCAATACGTCACAAAATACTCATATTTATATACAAGTGTCTTGGACAGATCAAATACACTCAGTACAACGTATATTGATTTTTATTGCAGATTTTAGTGCGTACTAACTGTGTGGCTACAAGTTGTTCGTCAAATATGTCACAGCTGTGGAAATTTGGTCGTGCGATGTATGCTTTTGCGCCATATCGCCCCTCCCACTTGTTGATAAGCTTTACATCGACACGCTTCTTCTCGTTTTCCATCGTTTTACCATAGACTACGTTATTATACAACTTATATTGCATTTTGTCCAACTCATTCCTTGCATTCTGACGCTTTGCACTATTAAGATCCATACATGCTTTTAGTCATAGTTTCTGATGAAATTATGAGCCTCTATGAATTTTAGTTAATTTATGACCCTGACTTACAACGTGTTTCAGGGAACGATAGTGAATCACGTAGCGGTTTTAGTCATGTAGCGTAGTCATCAGCTTATTCTGCTCTGATCCTGGCGGCGCTATAAGTTCAGCACAGAAAAGCAGGACTTTGTGAGTATCTTAAAGTTCTTTAGGATGCTCGAGATCCACTTCAAGTATGTAGCCTATCTCGGAATCATCTGCAAGATATAGAATACCTAATGGACTTATGTTCTGCGCCCATTTACAACCACTGTAAGGTAGTGGTTGAGTCATGGCCCAACTTTACAAATTGTTGACATCCTGATACATTAGGTATGTTTCATCTTCATCAGGTTGATAGTATTTACTGAGAGAAGTTTAGAGAAGCTTCTCTACTGAACGGAGATACCATGCCACTAACAGCATTGGAGCTGCTCTCGTTGCAGTGTGACTGACTCTCTGCCAGACTAGAGGCTGTTTCCCTCCAGCCAGCAGCGCTGAGCCACCAACTCAAGCCGGTGAGTCTTTAATATGGTGGATATCTTCCCCCAGTTAGCTAGGAAACCTGTGCCTTGGCTCTTTGGAGCAGCCACTTACCTAAAGTGGGAGATCGGTTCTACTTAGTGGGGGAACGTCGCACCTAGAGCTACGGTAACGCGGCTCTTCTATATGCAAAGGATCGTAACCTCCAAACTCCTCTCAGTGTTTTCTTATATATTGATTATTAGCTTTTTCGTAACGGTTGCAGCATTGGCTGATTTCACCCCGTGTACCGCGTTCTATGAAAATAACCATATCATTATCAGTTAACAATTCTAATTCAATCGAAAAAAAAAAATTAAAATATTTAGATTTATGCCTAAGAAATACTGTATTTAGAAAATTTTACATTCACCTTTGTATACTTCAACATGGAATCCCATGTCAAGCCTGGTGTTGTATGATAGTGGGCTGGATCGAGCTCATATGGTTCAAGACAATTGTATCTACAATTGCGAACACTTCTGCCTGTAGAAGAACACCTGTCTTGAGATATAAGTTGAAATACTGTCCAAGAGTTTTGATATTAAATGCATTCCAAACGTTTTTGCATGCTCGTACTTTCTGTCTGCTATATGAGACTAATACAAGCTGCCGTAGAATTCATCTTTCGAAGGAAGACTCTCCTCTTCGAGCTTTCAAAAAGAAGAGATATAGTAGTATGGAAAGACTCCTTTTTATTCAACAAATTAATCTGATCGTGCGTGTATCTGTCATCCTCAGAAAATACTCTCTCCAAAATCTTAATTTTCTCAAGATACGATGATAGTTTACCTAGAGACGCCACATGGTCTCTAGATTAAGAGGTAGTGGATCAACACAAGTATACTTATTAATATTTAAAAGGATTTTTCAAACAATAGAAATAAAAATTAATAAGGATTACAAAACTCTCTCTCATTGTACCGAGAGACCTGACGAGAGCGTGCGTACCTGGAAACGGCCATGTTCAGTCTGTCTCGCTATACACATATATATAATTACTGACGTTAATCGTGTCTACACTGTGCAGTAGATGTCGCTAGATACACAACTTATACTCTTCCCTCAAATGGGGTTAGTTATGAGAGATAGGTTGCGAATGAATCCCTGGATTTACTGCAGGGTAATGCTTAGGGCGGTGTGTTGCGTTTCGCCTGGTCCGATGATATCCCCTTGCCCAACGTAAAGGAAGCCAGGCTGTCAGCTGTAGGTGAGAGTGGCAGGATGGTCTGGAAACCTCGACCGAAGTTGATCCGATTTGGCTGCTTGGCTTCTCTGGCTTCTACGTTGGGTGAGGGAGGACACAGTACTAACCCCCCCACCTAGTGCTCCACGCACCTAGAGCTGCTCAGCTTCCAAAAGGAAGCGAGTGAGCCGAGCCCGGACTAATCTCAAGCCGATTCTTGAGTTTATAATTTTATTATGATTAATATATAGATAAGCCGATGTAGCTGCTGAGGGATAGCCCAAGACCCCGAAGCCCTTCTCCTTGTCTCCTTTAAGTGATGCCACTACAGAGGTTGGATTGAGACAAGGTTGGACTACCCATGTAAGGCGAAGACCACTGGATACCATTGCTAATAGGCTTTGCTGCTGCTAGGCACTGCTATGACGGCTGACCGCTGCTGCGAGGCTCCACTGCTACTTGCGCCGCGGCCGGTAGTTGGCCTTTGGTTATTTGGAGGAGGGGATTCGCGAAGAACAACATTCCACCAAAAAAATATTGGTTTTACTGATGGTTTTATTGAGACAACTGCCTCGACCACCAATCAACTTCTCCCCCCTCGCACGGGTCCGCGGGCCCCTTATTTAAACCCCTACGGCGCGCTGATTGAGTAGTGGGGCAGCAAGTTGACCAGGCGCTGCGTACCGGCTGTCTGCGTAACTAACTTATAAGCTAATCTATAAGGGAAAAAGTACGCATTATTTTGAAAGATAAATTGGTGTCGAATCACCTCGCGCGTTGACTATATAATGTAATTTTAAATGCGTGCGGTTCATATCAAATTGATTTATAAATGTATAATGTAAACTGATGGATCCATCAGTGAACGTATCGGAATGTAAATCTATCCCTACCATACATTTATCGGAATTACAATTTTGTTTAATTATCGCAACTAACGCGTAAAACGTTTTTTCAATCTATTTCAAAACATCAGAATTATCATTGTGTTGCAGAATTTAAAATTGTATCGTGTGTACGTCATTACAAAAGATTTTACATATTTTTCCAATCACTTTCTACAATAATATATTTACTACCTAGAGTTAAATCCGGCTCCTGCTTAAACTGTACACTCATATCAATGCTACGTATCATAGCCACATCACGCTGCAGCTTTTCTTATGCTTTTTGACTCTGCTGATGCGGCGGCTGCTGCTGTCTCTCCTGATGGTGAGTATGCTCCATCCGTTGTATCTCCACCCCTGATGCATGTTTCTTCTCTACAAACCCTATGGAATAAATATTCATTCATATTATAATGTATATTTTTAAATAAAACAATATGCTAGACAGGTACATATGTAACGTTTGCTATTTACCTGCAAGGATTCTTTGGTTATAAACAAAGTTCTGTAGCCTTGATGGTCCAGGGGTTGCCGCGTCCATACAACTCTCCTGCTTTCTTTTAGCGATGTGTTTGACGGTTGAAGAGTTTTCAGTATCAATCTCGTAGTCGTCAAGTTGCATGTCGTTTGCAACTACAATGAAAATTCTATTCGTCAAAAGATTTATTTTTTTTAGCATGCTAAGAAACGCATACAAATTATGAGTTACCTGTAATATCATCATAGTGTTTTTCAACGTTATACTACCCCCCTGACGATTCTGGTATTGCCTCGATCGGTTCACAGTCAACGACTGTCGAAAAATAAGCATGCTTTTGAAAACCGTCAAAAACGTTATCCAACCCAATTTCTCTTGCAACTTCAATGACAAAATTCTTGGCGTCATAAAAACATTTATTTTTAGCATGCAAAACAAAAAGTTTCGTGAAAAATATGTATTACTTACTTATTTTATCATAGGCCGCATACATGTCCTGCAGGAAGCCTTGCTCTCTCCCTTTTTTTGGTCAGCATTGCACAACCGTTTGCAGTGCTAGATAACTGCGCTTTAGGTGTAGCTCGTAGAGGACACCCACATTCAAATAATTAAGATGTTTTTAACAGCATCTCCAACACACCGATTAAAGCGTTTGTCAAATATGCTGGCAGAACATCACTAATGCAATTATCCTTGTACACTACCCGCGCAGCCTCCGACACAACCTTAGCGTATTGCATGAATGAACGGACGACTTCAAATAAACTCCTGATCGTCGAAGATTCCATTTTTGTTCGAATTGAAAAAAGTCGACAAAGAAATGGAACCATAAAACTTTTCAAAGCGCAATACATTAGCACGAAAAAGAAGTTAGAAAGCAAAAGCTGATTCGGCAAAGAAGGACCAGCAGGTACTGATATTCTTCAAAGTTTTCTTCTTTTCCCCAGATATTCTCGTTTTTCCAAATTGACATACTCCGACTGCAGTTAGTGAAAAGGATGGGAAATTCATAAATCCTGTCACAGTTACTGAGTCATACGTGCCTAACTAGAAGGTATTTCTACGTTTGCACAGTACCACAGTTTTATTACATCTAAGGGAGATTCAGATACTCCGACTGCAGTGGTAATGAAAAAGGATGTACAATTCGTTCATCCTATCACAGTTACTGAGTCATGCGTGCCCAACTAGAAGGTATGCATACGTTTGATCTTGTTTGTCCAACATTTGGCAGTGTTCTACAAAGTAAATGGGTACAAGCGTGCTTAAACTCGTTTAATTGTTCATAGTACATTATCTCTAGGACAACCTTTTCAATCATATATAAGAAAAAATTTAAGGACGGGTTAAACGTGTGTATGTAGTACGTTTTTTCCCAATCAAAAGTATCATTTCTCTCTTTCTCTCTACACAAAAATTAGTTGTTTGGATGCTGTACTCCGCGACGGTTGCTTGAATCTTCAGAAAGAACGAAAATTTTGACTGTAGAATAAAATTCTGTGAGTGTGTGCTATCGACGCTGCTCACATTTACGAGATTTTTCCGTCAGTATTTTTCAATTTTGCGCCACACCAAACTACGGAAAAATGGCTCTATGCAAGACGAGACTAAGAAAGCAGTCGTCTACGCGCTATAGTGATAAAACAGATTTCGGTTCCATCAACTTTATCGAAGACAGCGCAATACCCTCCAGCACGAAGGCCTTGGTTCATACTTATCCGCTCAACAAGTCGGCTATAAAAAAAATCGAAGTAACACTTTATTATAATGTCGCACGCAAAGGATTCGAACCTTCGGTACGGACTTTCAAAAGCCAGTTTGTAGAAACTCTAAATTCACATGGATAGAGCGAGCTAAAAAATCATTTTTCTAAGATAAATGGTTATTTTGATAATATCAACAAGAATAAAATGGATCTGCTGGAGGTAGGTGATATCTGCTCTTGATACTCACAACATCCTAAGGCATGAAATCCGTGTTATTTGACAAACAATCATTCAATATCGAGCAAAATGATTGTAAGATAAAGAAAATAACTTTTTCCTACTTCGGGCGTTTTTGAGAGGCTGGTGCGCCCTCGGTAGGAAAAATAGCATTCTCCACTCATTTGCATCCGACCAGGGCGGTCCCTACAGTCCCTCGGGCGTTGCTTCGCAAGCGCCCTCGGGCCCAGGGACCGCCCTGGAGAGATGCACATTTGTGAAGAAAGAAAACTACCAATAATACGACTATTGTCATGCACAAGCACATCTTGCAAGAGGATCACCCAAGCGGTAAAATGTGTGGACGAAAGAATTCGCCGTATAAAGTAGGCAACAACGTTGCCCGATAAATGCAAGGATTGTATTGTGTACAATGGTCGGCTGGTTAGAGACTTTTGAGCGGAACCTGGATCGGAAATTGTGAATTTAGGCTTAAATGAAAGATCTTACGAAGTACAATAATGTTATAGCAAAAATTAATTATTCGGAGTGCAGCTGTCTGAATGGCATTGCAAAAAAATAACTCGTAAAACAGATTTTTTCTAGTTATTGGATAATATCGCGAAAACAAAGGGCTATAGAGAAAAAAGTTTTGAATAAAGGTTGTTCCTCAGAAAATTTTACATGGAGATAAACTATTTTAAATACTTAAATAATTTTTTCCCATTGAAAACAATTAAGAAACTGTAAAAATGCAAAAAATAGAAAATCATGAAAAAAATATGATAAAATTATCATCTGTTGAAATTCGGATATTTGATAGGTTTTAGCATTGTCAACAAAATGCGCTCAGTCCGGTTGCTCTTAAACAATATGGCGACCTATTCTAAAATTTTTAAGTTTCAACTTTGACGTGCTGTAGTTTGCTCCAACACCCATGGATCTTGATTAAACTAAATAGAATAAGTAAGTATTTGTGTAGTCTTTTAACATGATAAATTAGAAAAATTTCGAATTAATAGTTCTTTGTTATTACCAAAAAACTATTATTGATAGGTCCTCATTTTGTCAATTTAAAAGACAGAGATTTGTAATAAAGTAAATTTGATTGCACTTATTTTTTTATGAACGTAAGAAAAAAAAATTTTTTTTGTAGGACTAATAGAAGCGGAGTTATAATACTTTTACTTTTTCACTTGTAGCGGCCGTGCTAACTACTTTTTTGACTTTGACTTGGCTTAATCTCTTCTTGAACATTTACTTCACCGTAAAATTTTTTCCTAGTCGACTTGATGAACCCTTTTGGCATAAACAATGAATAATTTTAGTGAAAAATCGTGAATGGGCCGCCGCTGATGAGCGTCCGCAGCCAGCGGCAAGCCGAGCGCATCAAAGGCGCGCGAACCGGCCCGAAGTGCGGTAGACAGTCTGTCGGCACTGCTGCTAGATATTTAGTAGCATGATGAGTTACTCATTAATAAAACCATCTACGGATATGCTTATTGATTGATTCTAACATATTTTTTTCTCAGCTTCACGATGGTGCTACTTATTTCGCTGTAAGTTAAGTACAAGTAAAAATATTACACTTTTACCCAACACAACAGCTCCACAGCCTTTGCCAGGCACTTTTTTAAATAAGTAATCATTATTAAATATTATTTCGTATAATATACTTGTATAGGATTTTACTATACTATCTGTAAATGGTCTCAGCAACGAGACTCAGGTAGCTCGTGTGTAATCAGCAGCGGCCGCTTCGGGTAGGTAAGAGTAGGTGGGCCTCTCTAGCCTAGCAGCTTCGAGCTTGCGGCGTCGCGATGTCCGCGTCGGCTTGCGCTCCCCCTTGCGCTGCTACCTCCGTGCGAACAGGATGCACTCCGCGCATGCGCACACACATTTTGTATACCATTTTCTAATTGTAGTAATGTTACTTGATATTTATTTTTACATTAAATTCTCTTTAACTGAAAATTGTTTGTCTCACCTTCCTTTGCCTGCTGTTAAATTTTTTCCATCAAGAGAGGAGGCTGTTCCAGCAATACATTCTTTAAACTCGCGGAGGCCAGAATTTCAAACATTGAGAGCTGGTGAGTTGGTTTTTCTTCGCCTTTTTGGATGACGCTTTTTTTCGTGTTCTCCTGCAGGCTGCCGTGGACGTGGCATCTTCTACGTGTGTCTGCACGGCAAGCTCAGACGTCTTCTTGTGTACACGAGTCATCGGCAGCCATCTTAGTGCTGACTGGCTGTGACTCAAAGGTGTTTCTTCGTTGTGTGCGCAAACGGTCATATTTGTCGACCTTGTGCACTGCTCCGGCGTAGCGTGTAGTCGTACTCTCTCCAGCGTATGTGTGCGTGCGTTGTCATCTTCTTGTGTGGTAGCTTCTGTTCTCGGACGTTGGATGGTAAGCGGGGCCCATGGTTGTCGTGAAAGCCAGGGCATCCCCACATTTCTCTCTCTCTATCTCTCTCTCTCTCTCTCTCTCTCTCTCTCTCTTGTGCAGTTGACTGTTGAGTCAAGCTGCCATTTCTGTTGTAGTGCAGCGCATCTCCCTTTCTCTGTTCTGTGCAGTTGGTTGTGGAGCCAAGCTGTTTTGCTGCTGTGGGTGCGGTGCATATATCTCTCCTACAGCCGGCTGTTTCAGGGCTAGGCTGTTGTTGCTGCTGCTGCTGTTTGTGCATGCAGGATTTCGTCCGTGGTGCCGCTGCTGTAGCTGCTGTGGGCCACTTTATATGCGCCCTGTTGTTGCTGTGTAGCATGTCCCTCTCCTTCGTTTAACTCTCATGTACAACTAGCGGTTCTTCTAATTTTCCCTCTGTTGTTTGAAAAACATTTTTTTTCTTAAAAAAAAGTATTGACAGCATGGTTACGCCCACGGAGCTGCTAGCAGAGTAAAGTGACTTGGCTAAAAAACTTGAAAATGCTCTGCCAAATCTAATAAAACACTTTTTAAGACGGGCAAACTGTGACATATTTTGTTGGTCAAAAAAAAGTCATACAACAGCTCTGGAACGCCTTTTTTGAGAATCATTGTATGCTGATGCATGTCAAGGATATTGGTGAGTCTTCCTACGTGTAAAAAGACATCATGCAGTACACCAAAGAGGCCTATCTACATGTCTGCTGTTACATTGACAACTCTATTCAAAAGATTGAGGGGCGCCAGGACCCTGATCCTCAAACGGAAGGCGACCCGACTAAAACGGCGCAGTCAGTATCTCAGCAGATCCAGCTACCCATGATCGATCTTCCTAACTTCGACGGGAAACCCCAGCAGTGGACCATCTTTAAGGACCAGTTCAACGCTTTGGTACATCAATTAGAAGGTTTGAGTGATGTAAAAAAGTTCTTGTATTTAAAATCGTGTTTAATCAGGGAAGCTGAAAAGGTTATCGTGAATATTCTCCCTACAAATGAGGGTTACTTGTCTACTTTTGTTAATCTAAGGACTCGCTATGATAATACACGGGTATTGTCCAATGTATGTTTACGGAAGTTAATTAATTTAGAAGCAGTAAAATTTTCTTAAGACGTGTCGGACCTTAGGACGATAATAAACTTCTTTAAACAAATAATACGAGCTTTAGAAGGGCTTCACAAACTAATCGATGCTTGGGATGAACGGTTCGCTTTTTTTGTGAGAGAAGTTGGATAAATTTACTCGCGTGCAATAGGAGACATCTTTAAGTGATACCAAGTCAGTACCCAAATTTAATCATATTTGTAATTTCTTGGAAAATCGCATGCATGTACTCGAGGCTGTTAGTCATTCAGAAAAATTTAAACCTCGAGACCTCTCCGGCACGTAAAGACGAACCACGAGAACAAAAAGGTGAGCTCTTGCGCTTGCATTCAAAGTAAATCTGGAGATTTTTTCACATATTGTTCCGAAAATCATGCTGTATATAAATGTAGTAACTTTAAAATACAAGGCCCTATTCAAACAAAAGGGCATGTTGTACAGGCCAAGCTGTTTTTGTTTTAAAGGCTGAACATGATCTAAAAACTTGTGAATCCTCTTACAGGTGGACTGATTGTAATGGTAAACATCATACCTTGATGCATGATGCCCTAAGCAAAAGTTTAAATCTTCAAAAAACATCCCAATCACAGATTGGCCAGAATCGGCAATCCTGTGTAGCTGAGAATGATATAGAATGTAACGACTCCAATGATTATAATAAATCAACCGATTCTAGCGATACAGTGAAAAATTATTTGGCTAATTGTTCTCCAGTACCCTACAGTTTTGTAGTGCTGATGTCAACGGCTTCAGTAAAACTTGTTTCTCAATCTGGAAAATCGATTGTACTTAGAGCACTATTAGACACTGCTTCTAATTCATCCTTTATTTCCGAGCATGCAACCCTCTCCTTAAGATTGTCTAGGCGTCTGGTCAAATTTACCTTGTTCGGTATAAATTCTTGTCAAGCTGGTAAGATAAAAAAAGAGGTTAACTTATCTGTATCTCCAATCGATAGCAGTGAGCCAATATTACCATTCACTGTCCTAGTCTTGAACCAGTTGACTCGTAATACCCCAAACGTCAAAGTAACAAACCTCGATTGGCCCCATATTTCTTAATTAAAGCTGGCTGTCCCAACTTTTGCCACTCCAGGTCCAATTGATGTTATCCTGGGTGCTGATCTTACGGGTTTCTTATATAAAGATGGCACTCACTCCGATTTAATACAGGATCCAGTGGCTAAACTTACTATTTTTGGTTGGGCTCTGTCTGGCAAAACTTGTCCCCCTCAATTTTGCCAACCTAGCCGCTCCCCTCAAAATATTCAAGCGTTTCCATCTTGCGTTTAATTTGATACAGAGCTCTTTTGAGAGTCCTCTTTTACTACACTTACCAGCATCCAAAATCACCTAATCAACTGCTTATCTATTAGTTCTTCCGAAAATCTTTTGGACCTTGATGCTCTTCACACCAAGCAGTGTATTAATTGCGATTTACAGAAATTTTGGGAAGTTGAAGATCTCCACGGTCGTCCGATTCCCTCTGAAGAGGAAACCAGGTGCAAACAATTTTTTGTTAACTCAGTTCAACGTACTCAAGAGAGTCGATATATTGTTTCACTGACCTCTGAAGAGGAATCCAGGTGCGAAAAATTTTTTGTTAACTCAGTTCAACGTACTCAAGAGAGTAAATATATTGTTTTACTGCCCTTTAAACTTGACCCGGAAATATATTTGCAATCAAACCATAAGCTTGCTACTCAACTCCTTTTTGGGTTGGAAAGTCGCTTACAAAAAAATCCTGCACTCTCCTCAAAGTATGTTAAATTTATGTCTGAATATCAAGTATTAAAACATATGTCCAGTTCATTCATGCCAATAAATGACGGTTATCTTTTGCCAAATCAGAGTCTTTAAAATATCAGACCCTCATCAAAAAATTCACGTAGTTTGATGGTTCTGCTCCCTCTCCATCAGGTTACTCCTTGAATGATTGTTTGTATCCTGGACCAGCTAATTTTACTACAGGGTGCACAACGGTCGCCGATGCGGTTTTAACTCTTCCCACGCGGACAACATCGTCATTTCCTTTTATATCCTGACCCCAAGCTTCCAAAGGAAAACTGGGTAGTTTTATCTCGATGGCGAATGTTTAAGCATGTTTTTACTGCTGATATTGTCCAAACATTCAGACAAATCCTAGTTTAACCCAAAGATCGCAAGTGGCAACGAACTCTATAGCGTGATAGTCCTAACCAGGCCCTGACTAGTTTTTATTTGCATACGGTAACTTATGGCATCACCTCTGCACCGATTCTTGCTTTAAGAGTCCTGAAGCAGTTAGCCCGGGATGAACAAGCAAAATATTCTTTGGGTGCTGATATTTTGCTTAAAAATTCTTACATGGATGATTTTTACTCTGAAGCAGATACTGAAGCTCAAGCTCTTGCTAGTCAGCAAGAATTGATATTTATCCTTAGGGCTGTCAGCTTCTTGCTTAGCAAATGGGCATCCAACTTGTGGAGTTTGTGTAGGGACAGTGAACTAGAATCAAAATTCCTGTTGCAAGCTGAAGGTGTAGAGCTTCTAGCTGAAGCTCTAGAACTCTGGTAGAATTCTCATTCAGACACCTTTTCAATAAGAATGACTCTGTCTCCAATTTCCACTGAACCACCCACAAATCTTGTAGTATTATCAAAAATAGCCCGCATTTTTGATCCTCAAGGCTGGTTCTCTCCAGTCTTAATTTTTGCAAAAATTTTAATTCAAGATACATGGCTTCTGGATCTTGACTGGAATAGTCCATTACCCAATTTTTTGGCAAAAAAGTGGATTGAATTTAACGAATCTCCTGTTTAGTTAGAATCAATAAAGGTACCACGGTGGCTTGGCATGGCCTCACATATCAAGTTGCATAGGTTTTGTGATTCTTCTGAGCGTGCATATGCAGCTGTAACATATATATATACAAGTTATATTGCAAGATAAAGTCTGCCAGTCCGATTTGCTTGTTGCCAAAAGTTGTGTGGCCCCAATCAACGTCCTAAGCATTCCAAAGCTGGAGCTCTGTGGGGAACAATTGTTAGCCGAGTTACTGGATTGTGTCACGGACGAACTGCAACTTGAATTCCTTAAAACTTTTGCATGGACTGACCCTCGAGATGTCCTGATCCAAATTTCTGGGCATGCCTTAAAATGCACCTCGTTTATTGCAAACCGTGTTATAAAATTCAGTCCATATTGCCACCAAAATATTTGAATTATATCTCGTCTGCTAATAACCTAGCTGACATCGCTACCCGAGGTATTACTCTCATTAAATTCAAAGATCTCAAGTAGTGGTGGTACGGCTCCGATTGGCTTCAAAATCCTGACGATGATCTAACACCATCACATGTTGAGCTGCCCGATACTGTTCCAGAGATCATGTCTAGAGTGATAGCCTTAACAGCTCATCTAAATGAAAATTTAGCCTCACTTGTAAGATTCTCTTCTCTTATCCAATCAGTTAGAATAACGGCCTACCTCTCTCGATTTTATTTCAACCTTGAAGGTCTAGGCTCACATCAAAGTAAAATCTATTTTACAGCTCATTGTTATAGTATCCATTCGTGCTCCCTTGTTCATCGTATAATTGATCAATGCGTTCAGTGTGCTCGATATTCCTCCCGTCCGGCACAACCTCAAATGGACAACCTTCCTGCCTGTAGGGTTACGTGTATAAGAGCGTTTATGACTGCTGGAGTTGATTACGCTGGGCCAGTTTGTACCTTTATATCTCGGAAACGCGGAAGAAAATCTTGAAAGGCTTGTATTTTTTTATTTATATGTACAGCAACTAAGGCCATCCACCTCAAAGTGGTATCTGACTTGACTTCCTTGGTATTCATTGCCGCTCGTCGAGGTCGCTGCCAAACGCTGCTCAGCGATAACAGGACCAACTTCCATGGTGCACATTGGGAGCTAAGACAAATGTTCACCGTGGCATCAAACTTCTACCGACAGTCTGCTGAAACTCTCTCCAATGACGCCGTTGAATGGACATTCATATTCGCGTCTGCCCCCCACTTTGGTGGACTTTGGGAAGCGGGAGTACGCTCTGTGAAAAGGCATCTGCCTTGGATCATTGGCGACATAATACTCACTTTTAAAGAGCTAAGATCTTTACTCTGCAAAGCCAAGGCCTGCTTAAACTCACGACCTTTAACTCATTTTAGCTGCTATACAAACGATCCAATGCCTATGACACCTGATCATGTTTTAATAGGTGATCTGATTGTTTGAGTGCCTGAGCCTAGTTTTGCAAGCGAAAAGCTCGTGCTCGTTGGAAACTGTTGTCACAGATGAGGGATCACTTTTGGGATCGTTGGCGCAAAGAGTACTTGCGCGCCCTTCAACAACGCACAAAATGGCGCAACCCAGAAAACAACTTTGATGTTGGATCCATAGTTATTGTCATTGACAATAACGTTTCACCGTCAAAATGGCCACCCGGGATAAATTGTCCAGGTTACAAAAGGAAATGACGATGTTGTCCACATGGCAATAAAACCGCGTCGGCGACCTTTGTATTTGCGACCTTGTAGTAAAATTAGCTGGTACAGGATATAAACAATCATTAAGAGAGTAACCTGATGGAGAAGGAGAAGAACCATCAAATACAACGTGAATTTTTCCATGAGGGTCTGAGCATGTAGAGCTAATTATTCTAAATTTATCTCCATTGAAATTTTTTTTAGGGCTAAAGGCTTTTAAATGGAAGTTGATTGAAAATACGTTCCGAGCTACCGCTAAAGGGGTTGCCGGGTAATAAAATCGCTGCTCAAATGCGTTGAGTTGCCACATCACCAACGAGCAGAGTCGATAAAAGGGCGCACGGCAGTGATACTGATAACTTCCGAGTGATGGCGCGTAAGAAGTAACAGTTCGCTACTCATAAAGTGCCGCAAACTGGTAATGGCCTGTATAACACTAACGTACAGCTCTGGCGAAGGCGCTGCAGTTACCAAAATATTGTCTGCATGCGCAGAGTTTAGTACATTTTGTCGCGTTTTTTAACGTTGATTAAGATTATTAGTCGTTTTTTTAACACATAAGTTTACTATTATTTTATGAGATAAAAAGAACAACAAAAAAATCAAAAGTATTGTATCTCATAAATTTACATGTGACATTGACACAATTAGTTACATTAAATTTTCTGCTTTCAAACAACCCCTCAATTAAAAATTTAAGTTTAAAAGTCTCTCACAAGTCCCCTTTAAGACCCCCTGAAGTCCCTCACAAGTCCCCCTCAAATCCCTCTCAAGCCCCCCTTAGGTCTCCCGTAAGTCCACGGCAAGTCTCCCTTAAGTCACATTCAAGTCCTCCTCAATATTTCAATAATCCTACAAACGATTTTTTTCATACCGAAAATATTGTTGGTATGAATATTTTTAAAAAAATCGATAACACAAAAGAAATGAAGAAAAAAAATGTATATTTGGAAAATAATAGATCATTAAAAAAACGATTGCTTGGTCCAGAACATCGGACACATGCACAGACGTGATGGATTGTGATTTTTGATAACAAATAATCAATCTTAACTTAGCATATATTGGCGAGTGCATTAATATAGAACAAATATGATACCTTTTTTCGGGTTAACTCACTTATTTGTTTTTTTTAAACAATTATTACTTTAAATACTTATAGAAAAACTATAAAACCTATAACAAATACATTAAAAATAATCAGACTTTTGGTTAAATTTCATTACATCTATATTACATTAATATAAGATTATCTATATACTTATATTAGTACAATAATTCCGTCGATTGAATGCATTTATGCTCCTTACATTTTTTTCGCACTATTTACAGATTTTATACAATTTTTACCATTCTATTTAAGAAGCTTTCATTGTTTCTAGTGATTTTATAAAATTTTTTTCAGCTAAAGGGACTTCCTACTGTTTATAATATTTTGACTGCGTAAATTCTAAAATTATTGTTATCAATTTAGTATCAAATTCAAACAAACAATTGTTCACATAACCATTGCTTTCTATGCATATGCCCCTTATAGTATACTCTGTCTTACTCTAATTTTACGCATGATTGTTATTCTGATAGTAAAAATGACTATCTTAGATAAACCAGATTATTTTGAAACTATCTCATCATCGATCAATCAACAACATGTGCTGAGTCAGATAACTTATTATAACTAAGAACTTCGTACGACTAAGAACATAATTACTTCTGTTATTCTGATCATCTGTCTATACTCATTGTAATGGCTTATATATGATTATATGTAAAAGAATGTGTGCTAGTATATGAAAATCAACCAATCACCAGCTTTCCCTGCAATATTTAACCAATATCCAAGCCTATTTATTAACATTGCAAACTTAAATATTGAATAATGCACACGTAACAATTGATTGAATATTGAGAAAAACATGACAGCCCTGTAATTGGCTCTTAAAATAGCTGGTTTAAAAGAGACCTTATATTTTTTTTTACATCATGTAATATACCGAGTACGATTTCGACTTAAACAGCAATATAAGAGTTTTTTAAGCTGCCCTAATTTTCTTTAGTAACATTCAGGAGGTTCCGCGGTCAGTTTTGATTTCTCTTATTTTGCTTGTTCCGAGTAGTATAAAACATAGTTGGTTGTTAGGTTTGCTGTTGACAAATCTTAAAATGGAAGTAAAACTTAGGTTTTTTTTTCTTTATGTATTTGGTATGCTATTATGCTCTTGTTAATCTTAAATATTATTTCATTTTTTATAATACGAGCGATAGTGTATATAAACACGAATAATACTAAGGATAAACTGTATTTGTTTCTTTGTCAATTTTAGTTACCCCTGCATTTATATGCATATTACTATTTAAAATTGTAGTAACGGTTACTCAAGTGCACAATACTTGAAAAGACATCTGAAATTTTGCAATGAAAATGAAAAATGTTAATTCATTTCAACATAATAATTACTGTGTTATTTTTATTGCAATCTGTACTTAACATATAATAACTTAGTTTTACATGTACTAATGCCTGATTCAATTAATTATGAGCTAGTCAAAATTAAACAAAAATCATGATAATTGTTGTAGTATTCGCAAGATAGTGGCAGAAACTAATCTATTTTTTGTTGAGACGCAAGGTACGCGCTTTTAAAAACTTCAAAATTATACTGCAAGTATTGACATAGAAATTGTATTTTATCAAGTCCTTGTAATCGTATACTTATATAGATTACTTGCAGTTAATTTTTTATTCTTTACAACTTTCTTCATCTATTTCAACAGAAAACAAATTTAGCAATCATATGTAATGTACGTGACAGCAATTAATGTTTGTTCATCATACAGCTATAAATGTATATGATGGTGCTAACACATACGTTCTTACAGCAGTGATACCATTTAACAGAAATATTCTTGAGTTTGTACCACTGCTTGCCTGAGCCCCCATAAATAAACTACAGCGATGTATCAAAGGTGGTGTAATTATCGTTGGATCGATGATATTACGTAATTAAATGTAGTTTCTAAATATATTTCGATATTTAATAAATGAAGCACTAATCTTGCGTTGAATTAGAATAATAAACATCTAGTAGTACTGCTTAATCTTGAATCGGGTAGTATTACATGGCAATGAATGTGATGTAACTCAAAAATCACCTTACTCACCAATGACAAAATTTTGAAAGAATGAGACGCAATGAAAATCAAATAATTCATTATTTAAGAATTGGATTTATACACAAACTATAAAAAAAGATTCTAATTGTAAAAGTTTATTAAAAAATTTTTCGACAATAAGGTAAAGTACCCAGTAGTGTAACAGATACGGAAACCTAAGTAAAAATATACACTTTTTTAAAGTAATACAATCGAAAAAGCAAAAAAAAAAAAATTTCTGTTGTGCAGCCCTGCGATTCCTTGGGTGGTTGGAAATGGAATAGTTTGACTGACCTTTTTAAATAATTAGAAACAAATTATTTGGTAAAAGGTTCAAAGGATCCAGTATGGAAACACAATTTGCTAAGGTTGTCCGATTAGTGGAACGACATAGGACCCAGAAGTGAAACAATATCAAGTAATCACTGTTTATGCAAATTTTAACACGATATTCATCATTTGCCGATGAAATTATC
>JAPYYV010010258.1:0-16087 GCA_030522625.1 Copidosoma aretas
CTGGATGAACTAGCCCAGGTGTTGGCCCCCCCGGAAGAGATTCGCCGGTGACCCATTCACCAGGACGATGAGCTTCTGGCTTCCCTGATGGGAATTGGCCATGCCGACTGCCAGCGGGAACCCACCGACCCGGCGACAGGGTGCGTCGACGACCTCCCCAAGGAGGGATTGCCGCCCAGGTCTAGGCATCATCAGGAGAAATTGCAGTCAGTCCGCTAGAATCGGGGATAATATGTTTTCGGCGCCGCAGGTACTTTTCCCACCAAAAAAGTCCGAGAATCGAAATTCCCGAAATTTTTTCGACGAGAATCGAACCCGTTTTGCCTCGAATCTGTCAGGCTAGGAAGCTAGCACGCTAACCACTAAGCCATCGAGGACTCTAAATTGTCCACGTGATTGCGAAACTCCGAAAGTGGTTGGAAGACCACTGAGACTTTTTATGAATACATAACAAATGTATTTTAGCCTTGGGCAATTGTAAATAAGCTTGAGTTCCCCATAGTGATTTACTTGGATGGTCATTCATCCCATGCTTCTATACCACTGATAAGATTCTGTAGAGATCACAATGTTGAAAATATTAAGTTGTTTCCTCACTCAACCCACATATTTCAACCGTTAGATGTGTCTTTTGTCGCACTTTTCAAATCCAGCTGGTCAAAAATCGTGAACAAGTGAAAAACAGATAATAATATAAGTCATCTGAGAAAAGATTATTGTCCGAGTGTTATCAAAGTGACATTTGAGAATATGAGAGATGAAGCTTTAATTGTTTGAAGTGGCTTCAAGTGCACTGGATTATGGCTTCTTAACGAAAATGCTGTGGATTATGATATGTTTAGTAAAAAAAAGAAAAATAATGCCATAACAACACCAGAAATAGCTCTTTATCAAGTGTATTTTGAGAAGAATTTGAAAAATCTCTTAATCAACAATTACAAAACGATTTTAAAGTATTTGAGTCAAGTGAAATATGGAATTATGATAAGAAATTTGAAGGTTTGCTTGAGTATTGGATAAGACTAAAAGGAAAGGTGAATATTAATTTGAAGAGCATAGAGAAAGAAGATGAAGAATTAGCTTCTACGCAGTCAAAAGAAACTCTTGGTACCTCATTAGATGATAAGATAACAGTGGTAACATTAATTGTATTTTTACATTTTTTTATTTTTTTATTTTTTTTGCGAAAGAATCAATCGTTGAACTTGAATCGTATTCACACGTTTTAACAAATATTTATTTATTTTTTATTATTTTTTTTTTTATTAATTTGATTAGAACAGTTTGATTTTTATCATACACTTTGATGAACTTTCCATGTGACAAAATTTTTAGCTAGAATTTGATTTTTTTGACTTACTTGATTTTGAAAAACTTGAAAAATTTTCAAAATATAATCATGTTTAATTTTTTTGCAAGATTGAGAGTTTGAGCTGTTTTTTTTAGGCAATTTTTCAACTAATGAATCTTTGAGCATGGAGGTAGTATTTATCGATCAAGAAATTTCACTCACACCGGTTACAGAAAGACAACACATTGTTGTTTTATTATTAGTTATAGTAAGACAATTCAGGATAAAATTAAATATTCAGAGATAGCACAAATTCCTGTGATTGATGATGATACAGTAAATAATTTGGAGTCTAGTGACAGTTTTACCTTATCAAATGATGTTGAAATAGAGTATGTTGATTCTTTTGAAGAACAAAATATCAATTTGTATCAATCGATAAGTGGCTCGACTAATAATTTAAATGAAATTAATGAAGACTTAACTTTAAAATGTACTGAATATAAATATATATATATTTTTATATTTTTGCTCAAAAGTTGAACTTCACTATTTTTTATACAATTATATTTTTAGGCGAAACCTCATTGCTGAGAAATCCTACCCCAACTGTTAGTCAAGTTGAGGAGGAATTATCTTCTAAGGATGGCATTAATGCAAAAATTATGAATCTAAAACAGGAACTCATCGAAAACAAAAAAGGAAATTAGGAAAGTTGGTCCAAGCGTTATTTTTTATTCTATATTTCTTGAACTCCAAAAGTATGCGTTTTACTTGCCGTATTTTCATTTACATACAGGTACTCTTAAACGTAAACGCATGTCTGATTGTTTCTTACTACCCACCGATTATTTACCTTAAAAAAAAGAGAAAATCTGAAAAAATCTAAAAAGCCTAAGATGGTAGCAGCTGCAGAGTCAAATTAGTTGGGACTTGTGTATTCAAAAAGAAAATTAGAAAAAACAAAAGGAATTGGACGCACAAGAAGAAAAGATGCGTCAAGCAGAAAAAAAAAATTTGTTGGATTAAAAAAAGAAGGGAATGAAAGAAGCCAAAGAAGCGACAAAAGCTATTAACGATAGATTAAAGGTATTAAATGTTAAAATATGTATAACGGAGCCAACGGAATCTTAATAATTTTGCCTAAGTTTAAAATAACTCAAATCGTTCTTTATATAAAAATAATTGAGTAATACTTGGTAATAAAATATTTCTTATTCACAAAAACAAATTTGTTTACTTTAACATTTTAAAAATATATCATATTTACCATACATAATTTTTTTTTTAATTTTTAAAAGTAATTTTTTGCGGGCTCAGAATATAAACATACATTATGGGCCAGGTGGACAAAGTAAAAACAGGAGGCCCATAATATCTACAAAAAATGACTAGGCTGTTATTGACTTCAATTTTTTCGTGAACTCTTTCTCATCATTTTTCTGTAGGAATTTGTTCTCTAGAGTCTAGCCCTTTAAATGGTGCTAAAAAATTTAGAGTGATTGTTGTTTTTTTTCAAAGTCGATCGATAATTAAAACGTCGTCGAGTAACGGGCCCATAATACGTACCTCTACTTTATAAGCGTGCGAGTGTATTTGATTCTTTGGTTGTAGGTACTTGGGTTGTATTATATTTTTATTTCGTATTGAGCTAGAGCGTACGGTTCTGCCGTTATCTTTTCATAACTCTTGTCACTAACAGTCCGTTATATTGTTCTGCATCTATCTATTTATTAAATTAGTTGTGCGGGGAAAATAAAAAATTCTAAGTGGATGTAAAGGATCGGCTTCGGCTACATCCGGTTATTTTCGGCAATATTCGACGATGTTGGAGAGCTATCGTGAGGTGGTTCGTCTGTAATCGGAATTATTCGTCTGTTTTCGGCCGAGTTCGGCGATATAGTGTCTTTCGGGTGACTTTGGCCATCTTCATCTATGAAAATAAGCATCGGGTCAAAATTTCTAAGTTTTCGAGGGGGGTGGGCGACAAATCCTGAAAATTTTGTAAGTTCTTGAGGGGGGCGATGGAGTTAGACGAAAAATTGGAAAAATGATTTTTACGTGAAATCACGGAGATAACGATCGATTTTTGAGGGGGGGGCGGAGGGGCGGTTGAGGGGGGGCACAAGCAAATGACGATCACTCAAAACACGTAAAAATATAACGAATTTACCCCCGATTTCAGGTGGGGGCTGAGGGGGGCGAAAGATTTTTAGTCCTTATGAATGTGTATATATATATATACAGGAAGATATATATATATATAATTAGATGCCCTCACTCCGATGATTAATGTCTTCGTGATTAATGGTAATTACCAGGCCTACACGAGATAACTCTACACAAGCACTCTACACCTTATAACACTATGTACATATAGTTATAGTGATATTAGGTATGGAGTGCTTGTATAGAGTTATCGCATGTAGGCTTGGACCCTTGTCATCTCTTTTAATGCTGTGTTGTTGTTTTTTTAATTTTTTTGGGACTCCTGAGCCGGTTGAGTTTATTGGCGGTGCAATAAACGAGCACGACTATGTTCTCGTTTTTTTCGCTCTCAGGCGAATACATATATATATAGGTAAAATAAAAACACACAGCTAACCAGCGGTGCGATAGCTGCCCTCATAAGAGAGCGGCGGCAAGCGTTTCGTGGGCCCTCGGCTATGTACACGCGGGTGCACCCCCTTTCGCACAGCTGCAGTGCTCTGCACAGTAACAAGTGTTGGGAGGGAGCGTGTATGCGAGGTCTATGGTCGGCGTGCGCTCCCAGCCGAAGCCAATTGGTACCGATCGAGAGGCTCCAACGGTTACTCATGTGGTTTAAAAAATAGAAATGCATGCATGCGTATTTTTGTAAAAGTTTGTGTTTATGTCTCATTATTTTCATGTTTCATCAGAGGAGAAACATGGCAGATAAAAACTCTCAGAGGGATGAAATGAAAAGTAACAGGATTCACTTCTCCCTAAAATCGGAACATTCAAGATGAACAATCATCTGTTGATGAAAGCCTCCGTCAAGATGACGTGTTCAAGATTACGTATTCAGAATATAGCCGAGCCTTTCAGAGAGGCCTATGACAAGGACTTGAAAGATAAAGAGCGCTATTTTTATTTAAACAAAAACGCACTAAGAATGGTCGGTTTTACAGTTGCGGGAGAAAGCAACGAGTCAGAGCAAACACCTGCAAGAAGCACAGGTAATTCGGACAACGCAAGGACGGCAGATGGCATAATATATACTCAGAGAAACAAGTGGGAATGGAGGAGTGGACGAATATTGCAACCTCACTGGTCGAATCAAAAAAATAAAATAGTGAATTTAAAAATAGATGGTAAAGATGATCTGACCCTAAAACAAACTTAGATAAAACAATTAAATTAACGAATACGATTGTTGCAAATGGAGTCTCAGAAAATCTATTGTCACTTAGACAATTCGTCGATGCAGGCTTAGGAATTTATTTAGACAATCAGAGGTTGGAAATTTTCGACAAAGAAACAGGTTCAGAGTATATATCTGGCAAAAGCAAACTCAAAAGGATTCAGAGGATACGAGAAATTTTATAACTAAAAAAACTAGATAAAGGTTTTCTGTAGCACATTAAAATGGTTCATGCATCTTTAAAATACTTGAGAAAGCTCCAACAATCGGAGGTGTTGCCATCAGATGTGAACTTCTACTATTCCATATTGGACTGTGAAGTATGCGTCCTGGCAAAAATGGAACAATTACCATTTACGGAAATCAGAGTCAGAGCAACTAATCCCTTAGAAAGAATTCACGTAGATACGATGGGACCAATAAAACCCACATCTTACTCAGGTGGAAACAGATTAATAATTGATTTCATAGATGATCATATGAGATATGCTCAAATATAATCAGTTCAGAGTAAAGATCAAACAGGAAACAGTCTTAAAGATTTTATAAAACATGTGAGAAATTTATTGGGCTCAGAAGAAAGAGTTTGTTACATAAGAGCAGACAATGGTACGGAATTAACTATAGGAAAATTATCAGAGGTAATATTAAAAGAAAAATGTTAGGCTAAGTTTGCCTCACACCACTGAACTAAACGGAACCTCAGAAAGATTTAATAAAACTGTACAATGGAAAATCAGATCATTCATGCTGGATTCCGGCTTACCAAAGAGTATGTGGTCTCTATCTTCATAAATGGCTACACACATTTACAACCGGACACCTTACGTCAGAATAAATTTTGGGCGCCATTAAATAAGTTAGTCCCTAGTCTAAAGTCTCACTTGAATAAAATCAGACGTTTCGGATGTTTGGCTTATGCAAAACTTCCTGTCACTGAATCAAAATTTTCAGAGAAACAATTAGAATGTTTTTGGTTGGATTCACCAAAACAGGCTATATACTGAGGCATCCACAGTCGAGGAAATTTCTTATTTCAAGACACGTAAAGTTTAATGAAAAAGTTGTCTGCAAAAATGATGTATTTCAGAGATGTCAGACTGATAAACCCAACTCAGATGAATTAAACCCACAAGAGAATTTGTAAAAACAGTTGGAATTCGATAAAGACTGTTCAGAAGCCAGAGAAACAAAACACTCAGACGTAAAAATACCTCTCAAAACCAAAAGCACCGGAAAAAGAAAATCAGAGCGTACGCTGAAAGAAAACGAGCCTAAAAATCGTAAATTACCAGAGAGAACTGCCAGAACAAACCGACCGACCTGGTCGCACTTGAGACTGGCTGAACACACACAGCTTCCTGAGTAACCTGATGAGAACTTAGAAGACGAAAGGAGGCATGTCTTTATCGCACGCATACATGGAGATCCTGTGTGTTATAAAAAAGCTCTGGAAATCAGAGGACAAGGATAAATAGTTAGAAGCTGTCAGAGAGGAACTTAAATCCATGAAAGGTAATCAAGTGTGGAAAATTGTTGACCGAACATCCATAGAGAAAAACGGTGCTTAAGTACACACCATAGATTCTAAGTGGGTTTTCAAAAAGAAAACAGACTCAGAAGGAAACACAGTGTATAAAGGTAGAATTGTAATCAGAGGCTTCAAAGATCGAAAAGAGTATGAACTCAAAGAAACATACGCCCCGGTCTCCAGATTAGCGATGGTCAGAACTGCATTCGCAATCATCAACAAATACGACCTGGACGTTTATCAGATGAATGTACAGACAGCCTTCCTCAACAGCTCTTTGGTAGATATTGTTTACATGCAAATGTAAATGGATCGGTTTTTGACTCAGAGTTCAGAAAAATAAAAGTCTGTTATCTTCAGAGATCCATATACGGACTCCGAACAAGTCCAAAGCGATGGAACGAGCGTTTCACACAAGCAGTTTTGAAACTTGGCCTGGAAAAAGACATCAAAGAACCTTGCCGTTTCACATGGCGTAAAAATGGTCAGATGATTTTATTGGTGCTGTATGTGGATGATATTCTGCTAGCAGGGAACTATATAAAAAAAAAAAAAAAACTTAAAGACATTAGAACCAATTTAAACTTAACATTTCAGATAAAGAATCTGGGTGAACCAGAACAGTAAAGTTCCTTGGAAGGAGATATAATTAAATTATTCGGAAACCCTGTAATGTGGAGAAGTCACAAACTGTCATGTGACCCTGTCCACATGTGAGGCTGAATACCTCACCATGAGCGATGCTTGTCAAGAACTTGTTTCTTTGGACAAAGCAATCAGAAGTATAATTGTCAATACAATGTATCCGGTAACTATCTGGTGCGACAATCAGTCAACTATTGAGTGCTTTCAGATGGATGGCAACAAAAAATTGAAAAATTTTGATGATAGTATTCAGACGATCAACGAAAAACTGAAAGAAAGAGAAAACAGGCATCAAAAGCCACGAATGGAGGCTTCGCGCTGTACGTTGAAAAAAATTTGATAGGTAAATGCCATTAGAGTCATTTGTATATGTGAAAATCATGTGTGTTGGACGGTAAAGTCAGATGGATAAACACGTCAGAAAACGAAGCAGATATCATGACTCAACCTCTGCCAATCAAAAGTTACATTTATCTCAGAGACAAAATTTTTAATACAACGTAAATTGATTTCAGACGCTGTAAATTGCTTATTCGTTTTTTTTCAGATATGTCAAACCAGACAAGCAGTGATGAAGACAAAGACATCACTGAACAATAAATTCAGAGCCAATCAGTCATCAAAGAAAATCCCATCAGAGCAGATTATGATTTTAGACTGTACAACTCTGCTAATTTTATTGCTTAAACTCGAAAAATTATAAATTTAGTAAAAAATCATCAGAATGGCTCAGTTATCTCAATAAATTTTGTTTATTGGACATATATTACGATTATTACAAAGTATGTAATATAATTAGATGTTACCTAACCTAAAAGAAAAAATTTCAAGTTCAATGTACCAGAATCCTAATTTTATGAGAAAAAAAGACGCAATGTTAGACTTTTTTTTAGCTTGAGTCTAGGATTCCAGCAAGGAAAAAAACATGAGTAGAAAAGCTTATCTTTGCGATTTTAGCCTCCAAATCAATTAATATACTAGAAAACCCACTAATTTAAGTAAAAAAAGTTACGAGAATGCCTTGATTACCTTTATTTTAATCATTTTTTAATCTCATCGCGAAGTATTTTATTACTCATTTATTAATCAAACTTCAAAACGTCTTTTAACTTCATTATACGACTTCTTTAATTGTTAAGCCCATACACACAGTACACTAATGAAATATCCTCTTGCGCTCAAATATTTCACACTATAAATTGTCAGACTAATTACTTTTCTTGATCAAGTTTTACTCTGAACTCAACCAATTCTACGAATTGCATTGCTCTAGCTTATGTATTTGTTACTTACATTAACGCTTATTGTTCATTTACTTAAATCGACAGTCGATTGCGCTGGCTTTTTTTATGAAAGCTCTACAACTAAACTGTCTTTAAGTCACCTCTTTTTTTACATACCCCTCTCACGAATCTAAGAAATCTCCACAAAACGTAATAAAAGTAATTAAGGCCATTTCGTAATTTTTTTTATTCAAATTAGTGGGTTTTTTAGAATATTAATTGATTGGGAGGCTAAAATCACACAAATAAGCTTTTTTACTCATGTTTTTTTCTTTCCTATTATCCTTGACTTAAGCTCGAATAAAATCTAATGAGTCTTTTTTTTTTCTCATAACATTATGATTCTGATACTCTAAGCTCGAAATTTTTTTTCTTTTAGGATACATCTAATTATATTACATACTTTGTAATAATAGTAAATTATGTCTAAAAAAATTTATTGAGATAACTGAGTCATTATGAAGATTTTTTGCTGAATTCCTAATTTTTTGAGTTCAAGCAATAAAACTAAGGTTAGGATTTGACAGTCTAAGATACTTACTATAATCTCTATTTTTTTAATCTTCTAAGCTTCAAGCTTAAACAAGAATTTTTCTGCTACCGCTTTTCCTAAATCATGTCTGACATACAAAATTTATTGCGATCACTAACTCATTTTCATAATTTTTTGAATAAATTGATCATTTTTTAAATATTTTCTACATTAATTCGAGGTTAGGATTTTACAATTTAAGATTAGAAATATTTTTCCTAAATTTTTAACTATCCGAGTATCAAGCTCTAACAAGAATTTTTCAGCTACCATTTTTACATTGTAAGAAATAAGGTTTCTGACATTAAAAACCAGAAATTTCTAACGTTGAGGTTATGTTACATGTTACTGTGTTAAAGACTCCGTAATAATAGTAAATCATGTCTAATGGACAAAATTTTTGGCTATAACTGAGTTTATTTCATGATTTTTTGACCAAATTTGCCATTTTTCTGAGTTTTTTTCGATAATTTTGAGCTTAGGACATATTGGTATATGATTCTTGATAGTTTTTCCATATTTTACATCATCAAAGCTTCAAGATCCAATAAGACTTTTTCAGCTACGATTTTTGTTCGTGAGATATTAGGTTTTTGACACTTAAAATCCGAATCCGACTACTGTGAGACGCAGAGACAATAAAGCTGGCCAGGCCTATGATCACAAACTTATTGATAAAAGAAAGTTTTAAAAGGGACATTGATCGGGCCCAAACATCTACATACTCACCCTCCCACCATCTAGTAAAAAAACTTGGACGTAGTTTCCTGCGAAGCCTACCATAAGTCTCAGCTACCACTTACATATACTAGACTCTTAGCTAGCTGCAGTGCAATCGCTTGACTGTTAAAAAAGGTGATGAGCCTCCTTAAGGAGGGAGGGGTCCCTATCGAAAACTTAGAAATTTTGAGCCGATGCTTATTTTCATTAAAAAAATTTCAGTTAAAAAATTAAACATGATTACATTTTGAAAGTTGTTCAAGTTTTTCAAAATTAAGTAAGTAAAAAAAAATAGAATCTAGCAAAAAATTTTGTCACATAAAAAGTTTATCAAAGTGTATGATAAAAATCAAACTGTTCTAATCAAATTTATAAAAAAAATATAAAAAAAAATAAATATTCATTTCTTAAAAAGTGTAAGTACATCTAAGAGCAGGAATTTATTTTTTCGCCAAAAAAATATATATTTTAAATAAATAAAAAAGTGTAAAATAAAACAAATGTAACTACTGTTGTTCTACTATCATATGATGTAAATGAGATACCAAGAGTTTCTTATGACTGCGTAGAAGCTAATTCTTCATCATATTTCTCTATGCTTTTCGAAATTCTTATCACCATTCCATATTCCACTTAAATCGAATACTTTAAAATCGTTTTGTAATTGTTAATCAAGAGATTTTTCAAATTCATCCAAAAAGCCACTACCTAATTCATGAAGAGCTATTTCTGGTGTTATTACTTTCTTTTTCTTTTTTTTATTGCATATATCATAATCTATAGCATTTTTCTTGAAAGGCCATAATCCAGTGCACTTAAAGCCACATCGAACAATTGAAGCTTTATCTCTTATATTCTCAAGTGTCACTTTAATAACATTCAGACAATGTTCTCTTCATAGACGACTTATATTATCTGTTTTCTACTTTTTGACAGTTTTTGACCAGCTTGCTTTGAAAGGTGCGAAGAAAGACACATTTAACGGTTGATATATGTGGGTTGAGTGAGGAAACAACTTAATAATTTCAATATTGTGATCTTTACAGAGCCTTATCAGTGGTATAGAAGCATGGGATAAATAACCATCCAAGTAAATCACTATGGGGAACTCAAGCTCATTTACAATTGCCTAAGTTTATAATACATTTGTTATGTATTCATAAAAAGTCTCAGTGGTCTGCCAACCACTTTCAGAGTTTCCCAAGCCCCAATAACGTGGACAATTTATTAAGACTTTCTCTAGAATAGCAACTTTATATTTGTACATTACCATAGGAGGGGAATGAGTGCCCTCAGCGTTGCACATAAATATGGTAGTGAAGTTTTACTTTCTCGTCACCATCAACTTGCTTATACACTTTTTTTGATCCCACTGTGGTGATTACTTTTTTGGCTTTTGGACACAACTCTACACTTGTCATATCACGATTAAAGACTTAATAAGGTTTTAAGGTGAGCAAGTTTTTACTTTCCAAAAATGACCGGACTTCTAAAAACCATTCACTCAAATGCTCTTCAGTTAACTTTGCCCGTGCCTTGATTAAATTTAGTGCCATTCTTATTGTAAGTTCTGGGTGACGTTTAAAAAGACCTTCTGTCCAGTGTCGTCCAGGACTCCCTTTGGTAATCTTAGTCTTCAAATTTGATGATTTTACATACTCTTGCACACAATCTAAAAGTTCTTTGTTTAGAAAGTTTGCTCTCTCAGCCTACGAACATACGATTATGTTCGTATGTAAAATCAAATATGGTCATGTACCATCCTATAAGAAATTTTGGAACAAATTAAAACTTTGAAGTTTTTTCAGTTGCGAATTCCATTGTTCGTGAACTATCCAGCGGATCAAGTAAAGCTTATGACTTCTACTTATACATAATGTAAACTATGATTTGATGAATGTCAAGTATTTATCAGTGAGTCTACAGTTTGTACTATAACAATATTGTTGTCTGTCAAGCGTGGCTGACCCAATGTCAACGTCTTTATTTGCTTGTCATTTACGCATTTCTTGCTCTCCCACTCTAAAAATTTGTGGACGTGTGGCATATTTCAACACGAAAAAATGTTTTCGAGAAAAAAATAATAACACAATCATGACGAGCAGGTTAAAATATATCGATTTATATTATTTTTTAAGTAATCAATAATTTTTTGATTAATATTTTTCCTAGTCCGTACGAGCGAGTTGAACACAGTGTGCTTGAGCTGAAAATGCACCGCACTCGCGAGGTAGCCGGATCTCGCTAGACGCGCCCATAAACGAAAGTTTGAGGCGGGCAAGGTAGGCATGGGTTGGGGAATGAAAAAGGAAAGAAAAAGGGTAAAAAACCGAATCAGATTTACAGATATGTTGGGTTTAAATGCAAACATACCATGATGGATATGACAAATGGAGGCGGGAAGGGTTAGCCTAGAAATAGGCATAAGAAAAAGGAAATAAATTTACTATTTGCACATAACAAAAATGGACAAAAGCAGGTGGCCTTATTTATAACTAATCAAAGAATTAACAGACATAATAAATGAAAGTAATACAAAATAGGAAAAAAAAATTGTAGTCCATGAGAAAGTAGAGGATTGGAAAACGATAAAATGTATGAAAAGAGCTACAAAGGAAAATCAACTTCATAAAATCTAAGATAATTTTACAAAAGAAAGGAAGACTTTTGTCAACCAGAAAATACAGAGACACTATATGGTAATTGACAACTCTATAATCCGTAAAATGTAAAAAAAAAAAGAAAAAAGTAGAGAGAAAAATAAAGCAAAAAGAAAAATTCATGTCAAAATATAAAGCACAAGAATTTTAAAATAATATCCTATTATAAACTAATATCCATAATTGATTATAAAATGATAAAAAATAACAAAAAAAGGCTCATTACTGTTTTTATAATAATAATGATTGCGTAAATATTGTATACATATACATATGTATCAATATTAACCTTAAATACTATTTACAGTCATTATCAGTATCAAATTATTAACTATTATTTGATAAATCAGTAAACTCATTTTATATATTGTTTCATATATTGGCTACGTTCGTTCGACAATAGCAAATTTGTAAAACATGGCTTTGGTTATCTATGTTTGTACGCATGTATGTGTAATAAACTTATGTATTGATTATTTAGACATGAGAATCAAAGTATTAAAAAAGATATGGGGGTTGGCGCGCGGAGCGCGCAGGGGTCGAAGCCTCACTAGTACGAGGTCTGTTCGAAAAGTATCGCGAATTTTTTATTTTTTCAAAAAGTATTAATTTATTCAGGAATATATATTTTTTCCCCTTCAAAGTAATCCCCCTCGGATATATACACTTATGCTAACTTTTTTTCCAATCCTCGAAGCACTTAAAAAAATTATTTTTTGTGATCTTGTTTAGCTTCTCCTTCGATGTCGTCTTTATAGACCAGTCATTTTACATTTTTTAGCTGTTTACCGATATACAGTACACTAAAGTATGGATTGAATCGGAAATTTTTCGTAGAATTGAATGCTGTATTTCTAAAACAACTGACAGTATTGGGTCTTATCGAAAATTGCGGCCAAAGTTGGTCAAAAACAGTTTTTTGCGTTTAAAAAAAAAGTGCTTTGAAATACTAAAAGTTAAGCACAAAACTTATAGAATTAATTATTACGGATCGATCTAGCCCGGTCCGAAGTAAAAAATTCGAAAATGAAGTGGCAATTTTAAAAAAACCGTTAAAAATCGTTTTTTTAAAAAATTGTTTTTCAAAACGCTTGTATCTCTTTAAAAAAAATTTTTTTTCAAGCCATACTTTGTGAAAGTGTAGCCCTTGGTAAGATAAACAAAAGCGTTTTTGGAAATTTGAAAAACAATGAAAAGTTTTTGAAAAAACCGATTTTTCCAAAAAAAAAAGCTTTTTTTTAAAATGCCAATAAATCATAGACCCGTTAGTTTTTATAAACGTTTTGGGGCTAAAAATTTTCTTCAATGGTTGCCGTAATATGTGAAATTACTGCGCGCCTTTTTAATTGATCGGTAATGTGCAAAAAATCGTTTTTTTTTCCATAAAAAAAAATTAAATATCTTCAAAAATTAAAATTCCATACAATCATCGTTATTGCCATCTACCAGCTAGTATTTTTCTGTAAATTAAAAAAAAAATCAACTCTCCGACCTTCTGAAGCAGATAAATTTTTTTTTTTTTTTTAATTTCTGTGGCATCATTTTTTAATATTAAGGGCTTAAATTTACACGAGTTGAAGTTTAATACTTACAGATTAAATAAAAAATTACCCAATTCAAATCAGTCATCACTGAGCACTGGAAAGTCAGTAACACGCATAGCTTGGCGCTCGTCGTCAACACAGATACCTTGCGCAGCAGAGTACCGGTAGAGGGGGAACCTGCAACTCGGAGTTCTCTGTGACTTTGCCTGAGGCGTCTGCTTATTTTTCATAGGTATATAGAAGCGTGCACATAGTGCGGGATCGTTATTCTATTATTGCAGTGTTAAAGTGTGAAAATAATACAAGTACATAGATACAGGTACGTTCCTTTAACTTATGCATGTAATACGTATAATATTTTCATTATTGTATTGTGGTTCTATTTCATAATTAATAATAGATATGTAATTGAAATGATCGTGTGCGCATCATGTGTATAACCTACAAGTGCTGCTCTACGTTAAAATTAGTTACACGTTTTTTTCTTTTCCGTTTATTCGTTGTTAATCAATATTTTGGAGACGATATCAATTTTTTCGAATATATTATGCTACGCATCAATAATAGCCAACACTTACATCTACATGTATTAATGTATTTACAGATTGTTTGGATAAAATGTCTGATCAGCCAGATCAGCCAATGCATATCTGTGTTATATGCGACAAATAAATCAAAGAAGGCGCGGAATCGACAATTAAAGCTAAAGGGTTGAACAAACTGATTGATTCTAGTAAGAAGCGACAAGGCAAGAAGTACTACAAGTTTCGGACGTACACATCATTGGTAATACACAAGAACTGTCAGGTACTGTACGATAGTGATCGTTCTATTGAAGCAGCTCAAAGAGCCTCAACAGTTGCAGAAGAGATTGAACAACAAGAGAACGATGCTGCTGAATCATTTAATTTTTCATGTCATTGCGTATTTTGCGAAAAAGCATTGAATAGTTGTTATGGCAAACAAAATTATCGTGTTGCTTCAAGCAAGGATGTGTTTAATAAAATTTAAGTTGAACTAAGTTCTTGACCGAAAAATCGTTTTAATAATAATTTGACAAAACGATTGTCGGTTGTTGTTGAAAACAATGTTAAAGGTGCTCGCTACCATACTTATTGCTACACCGCTTTTTATCATTACAAACCATCTGATTCTTCAGACGATGTATGTTAAGCGTTTATTATTAATTATATACTGAACAACGCAGAGGATTCGCAAACGTGTTTAAGTGAGATGTTAGTGACGTACGAAACAAATGTACCGCGCACTTCTGCTTTTTTAACCAAAATTTAAAAAAAGTTGGAGGAACATTTCGAAGATGAAATAATTGTTTATCGTGTGTCAAATGATATTATATTATGTTTTCGCAACTCTGCAGATAAAATATTGCATGACAGTTTCGAGGAAAAGACAGGGTTGCCAGCGCTTTAGAGGGACAAAAATAGTAGAACAGCGAATTATCTTTCACAGAAATGGTGACTTAATAGTGACTTTTTCCCAACCAATTAAGGAAATATTTAGAAACTGGTCTTGTTTTCTTTGACATTTAGAGCTGATCTGCAGAATTTCAATGACAAATTTGTAGGATATGTACAGTAATAAAAGGAGAAGATAAATGCTACATCGAAAAGATAATACTATTCATTAAGATTAAAGTAGATTGTTCTTTAAACATTACGGCCAGTACTCTGAACTCAAAAAAAAAAAAATATCATGTTTAGTATTTAGGTTTGAAAAATATCACAATTTAAAGTTATGAATACTAAAAATTGAGGAATATCGTACATTACCAAAGGCCATTATTTACAATAAATAAAAAAATGTCTTGAAAACATTTGATAACAGATTATATAATACGAAGTAAAGATACTTGATGCATATAAAAAAAATATCTCAATAGAACTATAAAATAACATAAGTGTATGCTGACAACTTTCTAAAAAGTCTCTTGAAACACTGTCTTTTCGGTTTTTGTTTAATTTTAATTTTTCGAAGCTTATTTTGTTCCTTAAATGATTGTAAACAATTCTACCGATTTGAATTTTTAAATCTTTTAGTGTGCAAAAAACCTAGCTCCAATTTTTGTTAGTTTCTAATCGTTTGGGGACAAACAATTAAACCCATTTTTTAAACACTTGTTATTTTGAAAAATTCAGATCGTTAAGGTTGTCGGCGATGGTTCAAAGAAAATAATAACTTTAAAAAAATTAAAATCGAAAAAAAAGTCTATGTTTTAACTGACTTTTTATGAAATTCTCAGTTTAGACTCATGTTATACTGCAATTTCAACAAAATATTATTTTTCTAAAATATCAACTACCCTTATGTCGTATTAGGTTATCTGTTTGTTCTTAAATGTCATTGTCTTATTAAACTAGCAGGGAGTTCCCAGCAGGGAGATGGTAAAATTTTATTTCTTAATTTGGCCTATAAAACTAGCTTTTAAAGAGATCATTGCTGTGAATTATCTGCATTAGAAATGTGTTATATTTTTTA
>JAPYYV010010259.1:0-13021 GCA_030522625.1 Copidosoma aretas
ACATTCATCAATTCAACCAGAAATGTGGATATCTACATATATCAGCACATATGTGTCAATGACGATGTACAGTAGGAATCGTAAACAGAGATTCCTCAAAGTACGCCCGACCGCGCATCGGGATCGCGCATTTACGAAAAATTTACTTCGGGATTTGGGAAGTAAATTTTTTTTACTTCCAGAATCTGGAAGAATTTTATTTTACTTCCAAAATCGCGATGTATGCGGCACTTACATCGAGATTCTCGATGTATAGTTCGTGTTTCACGATGTTGCCACTTTGTATAGCAGCTTTAAGGAAGTAAAATTTTCTCCCTGTACGGACCATCGATGGTGATGTAAAGTGAGTATACGGACCCCTTCCGGCGCCTTCAAGGCACCTTCATAATGTATTACCAGGTACAGTTCCAGGCAGTATACATTCAGCGGAAGTATTATGAACCGAGTTATGAACCTTTCACGAGCCATAAAGTGCGCATAAATGGCCCGGGAACATGGAAATCTATATGCTACTATTAATTGTAACTACTTTTAAGATCAAAGAAAATCTTAAGAATTATTTAACAAATCACTATTTTCACTGAAACTTTTATCATTGACATTTTAGGCCTCTGTGTGGTCAAGAAAAGTTGTAGATCTCATCGAAATAGAACTTTTATGTATTGCACACATTCATCTACGATATAATCCTGATCATTTAGGAGACAAAAAACTATAAATATAATGAAAAAAGAGGGTTTTTACCCGTTAAATAACCACTTGATGTTACACAGCAAAGTTGAAAATAAATGTCTAGATATCAAAAAATACAACTTTTATTGTTTTTATGTATTTTCCCGTAGCCAGCCAAATGCTTTAAAAATTATATAAGACCTCGAAAAATTTTCAAAAAATAACATTTTTCCTATAACTTTTACAGCTTACATTTTAGGCCTATGTGTAGTCATGAAAAGTGGTGGATCTCATCAAGATGAGCAATAATTTTTATTTTATGTGCTATGATTATACATTTTGCTCTGATGAAAAATGTAACGGTCGTGCATTAAGTGCAAAAGTATTTTTTGGCATGAATTTAGCCTCTTGTTTACTTTCATTCCAAACATTATATCATTAATTTTTATTAATTTATCAGTGCTATTACGTTTTTCCTGTTTTTCATTACCTTTTCTCTTTCACAAGTACTTTATTTAAATATTCTTATAATTTAAACGTTCAACAAATTGTTCATTCATCATTATATTAAAGTAAATGTATAAATATAATTAGAATTAAGTACATCTGAGAAAAACAATTTATTGACCTCAGAATTACTATACTTTCGGGAGCAGCCTATCCTGCATAAATATAACCCTGAATCTCATAATTTCACAATTACGGACCATGTACGAACAGTTTACGGGCACCCTACGGCTATCAGACTTTAAGTTTCCCGTAAGCGGACCGGAAAGGTACCTGGTAACACTACTCATATGTACCGTCAAGATTACCTTCCTGGGTTGGTATTGCGTAACTTTTGGGAAAGTTTTTTTGACTATATTTTGCCCACTGCACATGCGCAGAAACCAATTTTCTGCTAAAACTCTGAAAGTGTTAACTCGAAAAATCTAGACAAATCAGTCAAAATTTACGCAATACCACCCCTGGAGCCGACAATAGGCCGTATACTTGTAGAGCTATAAGAATTATTATATTTATATGCTACCTATAGTCGAGTCTGCATAGTTATTATCTGGAAAAAGTCTGGAACATGTCTGCCGAAAGTCTTGTTCAAAATCTGGCTGAAGTTTGCATAATGAGACTATGCCAGGCTTTTGCGTTTAAAGTTATTTAAACACGATACAACATTATTGATTCAATTTAATTTGTGTAAAATAAGTATTTTACAACTAAAAAAACGTCAAACTAATAGGATGCAAATAGTTTATTAACTACTTTTATTCCAAATATTTACAATATTCAATAATAACTTAGTTTTCAAAATTAAATTGATAATATATAATAATGAGTCACTTTTAACTCCTATAAAGACTCATTTTTACTATCATTCATTTCTATGAGATAAGGTATATGGTAAGGATATGGTATTACTTCTACTAGTTATTAGTCCGGAAGCCAGGTGGATTTTCGCGGCCTATTATATGTCCACGGCCGCACCTAAACTTATCCTACGTACTTCGGCCACCTGAACATGATTTTTTAGGGTGCGACTTTGTAAAATTCCGAGATTGATTGTTATTTACAATTGACATCAACTAATAAACAAAATTTCACATTTTTGACACAAAAAAAGTTTCTTCAGGATACTTGGCTTATTTTAAAAAATAGTCTCCTTAAATTTTTTTTGTAAAGTGCTCTATTGCAGTAAAAAAATTTATGTTCAATGGTATTTCTATCTCATAAATATTTACCTCCAAAACTAAAGAATTTTGCGAAAAAATTTCTAGAAATTTTTTTTGCTTAAGATGAACTAAATGACCTAAAAATAATTTTTTTCGGTCAAAAAAGTAAATTTTTTTTATTAGCGTATGTATGTTGTTAATAACAATAAACTCCGGAGTTTTTCAAACTTACACCGAAAAAAATCGTTTCCAGGTGGCCAAATCCTAAGTTTTATAACCAAGTAACCCAGGGGACAGAGAGTAAATATATAATATTTAAATAAATTCTTGTTTAAATAACAACATAACCTGAATCCTAAGCTTTTCAACGCAGTCATCTGAGGGACAGCAAGTAAATAATGTAATAAGTAAATAAATTATTGTAAAAATTACAACATAACCTAAGCCCCGATAATTTTTTGGCATGTTATATTATTTAGTCGCTGTCTCCTGGGTAACTGGGTTAAAAAGCTTCAGATTAAAGTGTTATTGTGATTTAATCAAGAATTTTTTTAATTATTGTATTATAAACTCGATGTACCCCAGGTAACTTGGCTAGAAAGCTTAGGATTTTGATGATGTTGTAATTGAATCAATAATTTACTTAATTTCTAGATTACTAACTTGCTGTCCCCCTGATTACTGGATTGAAAAGCTTGGCATTTAGGTTATGTTAGTATTAAATCAGTAACTTATTTAATTCTTATATCATTAACTCGCTGTCCCCAGAAGTACTTGGTTCAAAAGCTTGGGATTAAGGTTTTATTGTTATTTAATCAAGAATTTATATTATTATTACATTATCAACTCGCTCTCCCCCGGATTACTTGGTTAAAAAGCTTGGGATTCAGGTTATGTTGTTATTCAATCAAGAATTTATTTGATTATTATATCATTAACCCGCTGTCCCCCGGGCTACTAGGTTAAAAAGCTTGGGCATTCGGTTATGTTGTTATTCAATCAATAATTTATTTAATTATCATACTACTAACTCGCTGCCCCCTGGTTACTGGGTCAAAAAGCTTGGGATTCAGGTTATGTTGTTATGAAATCAATTACTTCTTTAATCATATTATTAACTCGCTGTCCCCCGAGTTACTTGGTTCAAAAGCTTGGGATCTAGGTTATGTGGTTATTTAATCAATAATTTATTGACTTATTATATTATCAACTCGCTGCCCCCCGGGTTACTGGGTTAAAAAGCTTGCGATTTAGGTAACTGGATTTTTGCGGTTTTGCCCATATAACCTATTTAAATTTTCCGGGGTGCCTGCGGCCACTTTTAAGAGTGCTAACAGCGGGGGAAGAAGCTACTAGCCGAGTATAACCGAAGAATGCCAAAGAGAAGAGAGCTGTTGACTCTTTCGGCGTGCGGGAGAGCCGTGTGTGGCGGTATATATATATATAGTTCATACGTGGCTGTAACTATAGCAAAAACTGTCAGAAAACATTCTTGTTACACTTTTTTCGGTCTAGTTCCCATCCGCTGAGAGCCCGTGACGGGCGATACGGAACTTCAATCCAAAAATGTTACGAATGCGAATTTTCAATCTGATATCGTTATCAAGACAAAAGAATATATAAGCAAATTGGAGCCGTCGTAGCTCGGATGAGGCTCAGGTTCTACTTCCGGTCGGGTCAACTCCAAAATTTTTTTTTTCAAGCCTTGCGGCTAGTTCTGCACTACAAGGCGACCCAGAGGTAGGTTTTGTGGGGTCTTGGGTAGGCGCAGGGACTAGTTGGAGAAGTATGGAAGCCAGGGGTAAGGAGGGGTGTATAAGGGATATTAGTTGGGGAAGATAGGAGTTATAGGTTATGGCGGGGACTATGCTAGGGTAAGAGGTTGTACTTGTAGATAGGGTCACAAGTATTACTATAACTCTGCCTTCCCTTCTGAGCAGTTTTTTGTAAATACATTTGTAATTTCACTTGTAAACACAGTTGTAAAAAATTTTTAATTCCACTTGGAATCCCTTATATGGTTTTGGTTTGGAGATACCATCAGTAATAACAAGTAGAATTCCAAGTGGAATTACAAGTACCGATTAGAGTTATATTGTTTTTTCGTTAAAGTAGTTGAAAAAAAGAATTTTATGTAGTGTAATGGCCACGTTAGGTGTTATCATCTGTATGGTAATTACTTTGTCAAAAAAAAAATATAACTTTAATCCTTACTTGTAACTCCACTTGGAATTCCACTTGTAATTACTGATGGCATCTCTAAACCAGAACCCCATAAGTGATTTCAGGTGTAATTCCAAGTGGAATTACAAATGGTTTTACAAGTGGAATTACAAATGTATTTACAAAAAACTGTTCAGAAGGGCTTACAGTAAATCAATGCTAATATTTTAAGACTGATGCACCCATTTCAGAAATGCTTGATGTATAAGTTCATGTAGTTCATAACTGTGGTGCTTGTATCGACTGCTGCTGAAAAATAAGAACAGTGTAAAAACTATTTTAGCATACTTAATATTGACGGAAATTTAGAATATACATATATTTACAGAAGTGCGCAATTTTTTTGGTAAAATAAAATTGCAAAAACTACTCTGATTTATTCTGAGCAAATATCTAGTTCCATATATCAGAGGTCTTGTCATGCTGCTCTGACTAAACGACATTATCCAATATTGTCGTCAGTCTTTATTTTCTATAAGCATACACGAGAATATTGAAGACATTCTGACGTAGACAGTGTTTTTTAATCAGAATTTGTTCAAGTAAAAATTTTAAAATACGTTAGCAGTAAAATCAAACGCCGAAATTTTGAAGAAAAGGTACGTTAACAATGCGGTTGATTAGTTTAATCAGGGAATTCGATAACGTCTCTGGGGTTAATATCTCTTCGCCTAAAACTTGTCATATGATTTGTAGCGATAAGTTTACATTAAAATTTTACGTGTTTGTAACTTTACTACTGAACTGTACGACATGAATTATATTTTACCTTCTAATATTGCACCTAACTCCTCCACCTTTTGCACTAAATATTTGTTGGAGCATCAGTGTAAATATTGTTGATCCGTTTTTTTTTCTTTTTTTTACGAGAGAAAGGAAGAAATCTTTCTTAAGACACCTCTGCGTAGACGAAGCTACTGCAGTAGGTAGTGTCAGATTCACCCTCGTTTATAATGTAATTACATTACAACAGTCAAGTGACTATACTGAAGCCTACTGACCAAAACCATGCTCCTCAAGGAGACCTGATCTGAAGGAAAACACTTATTGAAATAGGAAAGAAGAGATAGAAGTGGAGAAACGGAGAAAGATTGGACGGCAAAGTTTGGTAACTGTACAGAGACCAAAGTAGGAACCTGGTCAGTACTCGTGCATGATTTGGACTAAGTAAAGAATTGAGTATATTACTTTTTGTTTCAATTTAGGATTTTTAAGCCTAATTTACTCCTTAAATGATTTTAGATGGAGTCACTAAGAAAATTTTTTTTTAACATTGAACGTTTGATACGTCGCTTGCACAAAAATGAGTTATTGAAGTAAACATATGCTAATTTCTTTTTTTTGGGGCATATATAATACGTCACAAATTATTGATAATAAATTACAAACAGTGTAAAATAAACTAATAAGAAAAATATAATCAAAATATATCACAATGGATCAATTGCCATCTTATTTCTTGCGAATAATTAATTTATGACATGCTTACTAACACCATTATTTTACGTATACATTTTTTTAAAATACACTATTTTTATGTAATTCTATTATTTGAATTGCTTATCGTGTTATTTTTGTGAAGCAAAATTTCAAATGTGAAATTTTTTATTAAATAATGTATGTCTTACATGCTTTCTCTCATGCTCAGCACAATATCACTCCTTAAATGAGTAAAAAAATTGCTTAAAATTTTTTATTTAACATCGCTACATATAATTGAAATAAATAAATGCCTGTAAGAAAATAGTACTTATAAGTACACTTACCTGATACCCTGTATTTTATTACCCTTTTTTGCAATTGTTTATTATAACATTGATGAACACATCTTTTTACGTTATTATTTCCAATTCTTATCTTTTTATGAATTATTTATATTTTTCTGTAGAAACAAGTGTTACATCTATTGTTGATTAATTTTTTAACTTAGTAACAGTTTCATTCCTTTAATTTATACTTGTATATTGTTTTTTTATTGTTTTTTTATATATATGACAAATTTTAATATTGTAATTGAATAAATTAGAAATTTTAAAGATCTAAAGTATATCGTTTAATAAATCGTTGAAAAATCTCAAGTTTGTCGCCAAGTAGTTTCAAATTTATCTCTAGTTCGTCTCAAAAGAGTCTCAAATACGTCAAAAAATTGTCTTAACTCCGTTTTTAGTTCGTTACTGAAAAGTCTCAAGTTCGTCGCAAAAAAAATCCCTTGTTCGTTTTGATTTGTCGGAATAAAGTCTCAAGTTCGTCGTTAAATATTATTCACTTCGTCTTTAGATCGTCGCAGAATAGTCTCTACTTTATCGCCAAATAGTCTTAGGTTCAGCTAAAATTTCTCGCAGTATATAAAAAACAGTTCAATCCTACCGTCTTGATTCTGATAGAAATCGTTCTAGTGGGTTCTGTCTGACCACCTTGCGCTACTGAAAAAAAGCTCTAAACAAGCCCAAAACAAGCTATTTTGTGATGGTTTTTATCAAAAATTAATTGTTACAAAGTTTTGTTTTGACATTCATGGATTGAGAATGTATTGTTGTACACTCAGGTTACCGCAGTTTAATAACTTTTGATGATCCGTGAATGTATGTAGGCAGGCATGTATGTATACATGTATTTGTTTATGTATGTATGAATGTATGTATGCATGTATGTATTTATGTATGTATGTATGTATGTATGCATTCATATATATGGACAGATCGGTGAAAAAGCGGTAGAGTTGCAGTTTCGTCGATCACTGAAGTTGAGCAGCGTTTAGCCGCGGTTGGTACTTGGATAGGTGATCGTTCAAGTCTCGCCGTTTGCCTCGAGGTTCACTTCCATTGTATTCTTCGGGGATCGATGAACTGTTTCTCTTACGTTATGGATAACGTGAGCGGGAGGTGTGCAGGAGTTTAGTCCTTATGTCTATGTCATTTACGAGGACACACAGATACCCGTTCAGAACACAAGCGATACAGTGGGCCATTCCGGGATGGGTTTTTCCCAAGTGGTTTCCTCACCCACAGGATTTGTCCTGGCGACTGCGGAGTGGTGGCATCACCTACCTTCCCCCATTCTCCTATCCCTTCACCACTCCGAAAAGTGCCGAGTGTAGGACGCAGGGTACTATAATAATAATAAAATTTGTAAAAAAAGTTTATGTACGTATCTATGAAGAAATGTATATACGTATTTTTGCATGTATTCTGACGCACATGTATGTTTGTAGGAATGTTAGTATTTGCGTATGTTTGTTCATATGTATGTATGTAAATATGAATGTAAAAAGATTAGTATGTATGTATGCACGTATGAATACTCGTATCGAGTCCTTAATGGCTTAGTGGTTAGCGTGCTAGCTTCCTAGCCTGACAGACTCGAGAAAAAACGCGTTTGATTCTCGTCGAAAAGTTTTCGGGAATTTCGATTCTGGGACTTTTTTGGTGGGAAAGGTACCCGTGGCGCCAAAAACACATTGTCCCAATTCTAGCGGACTGACTGCAGTTTCTCATGAAGATGCGAGGACCTGGGGAGCAATCCAGGGATGTTAAAAAGACCCGACGTCTGTCTGACTTGAAGTCTGTTACGTGGTCAAGTATATCTCTATTTATCATATGTATATATATACATAGATAAACCTAACTGCATAATAGACCTGAAGTCTGACAGACGTGGGGTCTGTTTAACATCTCTGGAGCAATCCCTCTTTGGAGAGGTCGTCAGCGCACCCTGACGCTTGGTCGGTCGGTGGGTTCGCGCTAGCACGTCTTGAATAGCGCGGCCACCGCCGGATTCATGTACTAAATTTGCCAGCATAAAAGCATAACATCTTATAGGAAAAATTACATTTTTAGTTATTGTGAATTATTCATCGTGAACTGTTCTTGGAAATCGGTGTTTTTAACAAGATGTATAAGTGCATTGTTGAAGAAAAAATTCAGACGTCCTCAAAACAGTACCTAACAAGCTAAAACTGGAAAATACGGGTGGCATCATACGGACTTGATGAATCAGCTGTACGACAGATGAGTAGCCGGATGTAAACCAGCACTTCAGATGAACCAAACACATAATAGTGTAATCAGAACAATATTTGTGACTCAACGTCTATCATATAGTGAAATTTATAATATAAACCTAAGCCTGGTGTGGAGTACGTAATACATAACCTTTATATGTATTTTATTTACTTGAGAATTTATAGTTATTACTGAATCTTGCACACGTGTGTCACCTCGTGTGTGACAGATATCACAAATACGTAAGCATATTGATGCTTTAATTCATCGTTAACTTTAATAAGATTTACGAGCTGATTTATATGCCCGGCTCCTCATCTGTCGTACAGCTGATTGGTCAAGTCCGTATGGTGCCACACGTATCTTCTACTTTTAGCTGATTAGGGAATGTTTTAAGCTGGCTTATCACGATGGTGCCGTATCAAGCAGGGGCCCCAGGCGGGGGATATCTATTAATTAATTATTTACGGAATATAAAGGAATAAAAAGACAGTTAGTGGCTTGTGTCACATCTTATCCCTTGTCCCTATCCAAGTAGGCGAACTCGCGCGTTTGCTCTCAGCTCCAGCGTCTGTCAACAGCATCTACTTTCTACGTGATTTATTTGATTATAATTTGCATTTATTTATGGCGTTATTGTTATGTTGTCATTAAAGGCACAATAAAAATAAATGTTTTTAAATTACCTTTAATTATTTTTTATTCAGCCTATTTATTAAAACTACTGTTATTTAATATTTTTACACAAAGTTTTTGCAATAATGTACATTTGAAACCGTGCATGCCATTCAAGTTATAGGTCTCAACAATAGTTTTACAATTTTTTACCCCAAATTCTTATTAATGACAATTTAATCTCTCGGGTTCGCGCAAAGAATCAAAATTGAGGTTATCCTGCGGTTAGGACTTTCAAGACTTTATATCTTTTTGTTTTGATCGGTACTCTTGGACTTTCGCGATTTCATTAGAAAGAGGATTATTTAAACTACTTGCTCTCAGGTTTTGTATAATATGGCTCAACTTTTAGCCTACAAAAGCTATAACTATCGGTGAAATAATCAAACTGCCGCATAAGACCAATGCTAAAACTTCGAACTTTGGACATGATTTTTTTTCGATTTTGGACGGCAACAAGCCCTGAAATTTTAACTCTACATCCGCTGAGTCATATTCTACCATGAATTTCAATTTGCATGCAATTGCTCGATTTTCGAAAACGTAATGAGCCACCTTGAGGGCACCTTAATTTTTTCTTCAAAAATGCACTAATACATTTTTTTAAGAACACTGACTTCCAACAACGGTTTACGATAAATAACTCATAATAAAAAAAATGTAACTTTTTCCATTAGAAGTAATGCTTTTATGCTGGCAAATTTAGTACATGATTCTGGAACTGGCTGCGCCACTTGAGACGTGCTCGTAGTCAATACAAGAATGACTGCACATATGTTCAGATATCTGCATATGTATGAACGTATGTATTATTATACATTTATATACATATATAAAACCTTTAAAAAATTATAAGGATGGAGAAGAGTTATATAAAGAGGCTGATGCAGTCTACGAACCAAAGACTTATCACCTATTGTACGGATATTTTAAAATTTAAATGATAAATTGAAACAACAACCTGGTAGTAAATATATATTACATGTATTACTGTAAAAATGTTATTCCATATATATTTTTATCTTTGTACAGTAAGAATAATTTTACTTCGAAATAATTTATTTGAAAACGAAAAATTTGAAAATTATATTTATTATAAAATATGTGTAAAGACATAGCCTGTTAATAACTCATTCTTCATCGCTTATACATTTTCTTGAGTATAGTTGCAGTCAAGTAGTAAATTGACAAAGATATAATAGATTTATAATATTATATAGAATTTCAATAACTCTAATTACATTTTGTTACTCTGGAGTTTCGAGATTAAATACGTACAATTTATACTGAATCCTATTTTACTATTTTATTAGTCCGAAGGTTTCTCAAACTTTTTGAATTTTCGATCTTAAATCGTTCTATCTTTGAAAATTTGAAGTAGATGCAATAGTGATGTTATTAAAAAATTCGGTATGAATTATTGACTATGTAATTTTACAATATTGTAAATAAAATTATATAAATTTAATATTAGAGCCAAAATCATTGCAGGAAAATCATTTTTAAATAAAGTGTTTATTTGTACAATCCTATTGTATTCTGATAACAATTCTACTTAATTATTTTATCTTGTAAGAAACAATTGCCTACCGTTTTAGCATTTCAAATAACAATAAATAAATCCCATGGCCAATGTTCTTTTAAAACACTAGCGCGTTATTTGGGAGCCTTATTTAAGCGTGGGTAAATTTGAAATTGACTTCATGAAAAATTGAATAAAAAGTAATTTTGATAAAAAAAAAATTAAAACTTTATGTTGTGATAACAAAAATAAATATGGATCAATGGCGAAGGTTACCAGCGCGTAGGGGGAAAAATCCTTCTAGTATTACAGAAAACTTTCAAGGAAATATGTGAGTTGTGAACTTAGAAAATGTTGAGGATTTAGTGAATCATAGTTATTCAATAAAATAACCAAGTACATTTTTTTTATTTTTTTATTTAAAGTACAGAAAGCTCAAACTTTGCCATCATCTGTGAGGTTTTGAACCATGCGCAATTTATCTCTCCTTTAACTTCTATTATTTAAAACATATAAATAATGCTAAGTATGAGTAATAAATGACAATACAGTTTTTTTTTTTTTTTTTTTTTTTTTTATTTTTCTAAATTTTTTTTCTTTACTTATTTTCAGTTTTTATTATTTCCGTTTGTTGTCAATTTTAAGTTGTTTTACAAAAGCTCTTAATTTCATGTATTTTGAACTCTTTATCTGGATGAGCAATAGTCACCTTGCTTTCAACTTGCATCAAATAGTAAGATGAGACGTCTTTTCTAATTCTAACAGTCCTCAGATCCGTCTCAAATAAAATAATCAAATACTTATATGAAATATACATGCAGGTTTCTTTATACATATTAATATCTAAGAATGATTTTACTTACTCTATCCATGAAGCCGAGGTCTCTTATGTGCCGACTCGATGTCGTCTTCTCGTACTCTCTTTGACTGCTCTCTCCTTAATGAGTAGTTTCCCCGCGGTAAAGTGTCCGTTTGACTAGGCATTAGACAGCGTTTATTGTCATGAGAGCTAAGAGCGATCTTTTGCACTTGTTCGGAGCACAGCATATGCAGCCGTGAGCGTTAATTGTGTTGCTCATGTACAACTGTTATATCTTTATGAAGACAGTCAATATAGTCGTCAAAGCTTATAGTTGCTTTAACGGTAGATGTTTTCGTACCTTTTGCCTTCTTTATAGGCTTCTCATCTTATATTCTGACAGAGTACATTTTGCTGCAGAGTCCCACAAACTCCAACATGATGCGACCGTTGCACTCGTCTTTCATCAGTCCAACTACCTTCATATTCTTTAACTCTATGCCAAACTGATTGTCTACAGGGTGGTCTGACGTATCCAACTCATGGCTGTCCCTCTTCATCATCTTATACATGTCTATACCGCGGGTCTCATAAATAAGGCTGTCAGTGCCTGTGTATAGAAGCTTTGCTTCATCTCCTGCACATTTTCTCATGTATTCGTAATGAAAACGATACACGAGTGACTTTGATAGGTCTAGAACGCATAGCCCTATGTATATAGGCTCACGTATAGTGATCTCCGTTTGTGACAGCTGTACAGCCACTAGATTTTCATCGAAGATGGAACAGCTATAAAAGTTTGGCTTAGCAATGTATTCTTCACAGCCATACCGACCTTACCACCTTTTTACAAGCTTAACATCGATACGTTTACGCTCATTTTCCATAGTCTTGCCATATACCGCATTGTTAAAGAGTTTGAAAAGCAGTTTTTCAAACTCGTTCTTTGCATTTTTTCTCTTCTCACTGTTCAAGTCGATGCACGACTTTAGCCACTTACTGTGATCGAATGCAAGCATTCGATGCACCTTTTTTAGACGCAAACCATACTTAAGGATCTATTTCAGACTTCGATAATGAATGATGTACCGCTCTTTATTTTCTAAGGTCGACCGCAACTTCTTCACTCGAGAGCCAGAAGGTTCTAGATGCTCTGGACATAGTGGTAGATCCTTGTGTGAGTTGTGTATGTCATCCGGATATTCGAGATCAGCCTCGAGAATTTAGCCCTCGGGGTGATCGTCAGGAACTTTGAAATCAACTTTCTCAACCCAGCGAAAGTTACCTATAGGCAATGCCTCACACATTGCCCATCCATACATATTGTTGACGTCATAGTAAAGGAGATACTTGTCCTCCTTTACTTGGTCGTACTCGTCACCCATGTACTGATTATTAGCCTTGGCATAGCGATTGCTGCACTGACTAATACCACCACGAATACCACGCTCAATAAAAAGGA
>JAPYYV010010260.1:0-11430 GCA_030522625.1 Copidosoma aretas
ATGTAGAATATTTGAGAACCTTTGCGAATGCAACCTTATGTATAGTAGTCCGCTGACTACCGCTCGTGAGTGGGAGAGAGTGAGACGACATATGTGTGCTCATGTATAGATGTATGTGTGTGCGCGCCTGAAAGATTTGGGACTCTGGCGCACCGAACGCCAGTCCACGTCTGCTCGCCTAACTTACCACATCATTATACTACGCTATTAGTATATTTAAGTTGATTTTCTAAAGAAAATCTCAGTCTGTTGAGATTGAATTTTGCATTATCGTTATTTTAAAAAGTGTAGAGATTTTGTGCTAATTTTGAATATAATGTAATTTTGTGAATCACGGCATTTTGCGCTTATTTTTACCTAGTCGAGAGAACGATTCGCCCCGTGCAGTGTCTCTTTGTTTTTTCCTCTCCTCTCTCCCTTCCGCCACTCATCCGGCCACGTTCACTAATACAGTCCACTTATTGTAATTAGCATTAAAAGGCTGATATTAAGTAAATCTCCAACACTTGTCAACTGTGAAAATTTTTTCTATTCTTTCAAATCATACTACTAAACTACATATCATTAAGACTTAATTATTTGATTTTTTCAGCTCAAAATTGGCAAGTTGAAAAAATTCCATTTTGGCCTTTGAAGCCTTTAAAGAACAAAAATTCCAAATATTAAATTTTCTAACTTGCTTATTTTAAGCTGGAAAAAATCAATTCATTAAGTCTAAGTCATATGTAGTTCAGTGGTATGATTTGGAAGTACAGAAAAAATACTTAATGTGGTCAAAAAAATTAAACAAGGTTGAAATTAAGAAATCTTATGCTATTTAAATGGGAAAAAAAATTGTGTCTCGTAGCATGTGATAACTCTAAAAAATTTTGGTTTTCAGGCAATGGGTTTTTATTTTTCGATGCAACGAAAAGTTTGAAAAGGGTTGATGATAAAAAAATTATATTGCGTAAATAACAGACACCCTAATATGTATATAATATTAATATAATTATTCTTAATACAGAAACAAATAAGAGCTTCCTTTTGGTAATTTTAAAAATTTTAAAATCAACTATGAATATAAGTTCATAATAAGATACAATTTTTCAATTCTTTCTTTATATTTGGGAGTAAAATTTTTTGATTTATTTATTTTTCAGTTCTATACAGATTTTTACATCCATCTATATTCCCATTCTTGTACCATAACTATTACAAATTGATATTTCCTTAAATAAATACGAATTGTATTTGTAATAGAATGGAATACGTGAAAAATTCAACATAGTTTTTCATTACTGACCTTTATATATCAACATAGAAAGATGTTAGATATTCTTTTGACATTGATATATTTAAATTTATAACGCATAACATATTATTCAACTTTTTATGTTAGCCCTGCTAATCCTCATTTTCCTATAGAAATATCTTATACATCACCATGAATCATATCCCTTTCACATAATCTGTCTTCCATTTTTTTCTTTCTTTTTTTCTTTTCCAGCCCATAAGCTATATCTGAATTTTTTGCTTCTAATTTACATACATATTCTTTTGTCTATGCATTTAAATCCAACATCATATCTTAAATCTGTCATCTATTTTTTCTGGATATTTTGTTCTTTGGTCTTACGCAAGTCTCCGCTCTGTATGGGCAATATAATTTTATCTTTTAATCTATGAAAAAAAATCTTTTATTAAACTTTCTACTTGAGCGCTTTTGCTTAGGGAGGTTGAGTACCTTAAACAATCAACAGTCAGTTTTTAACAAAATTTCGTGTTTAAGTCTAAACATGTTTAAAAGACATTCATGCACAGTTTTATGACCTCAGGGTGCCTCTGAACCAAGAAATTAATGAAGCTAATTTTTTAAACTATGCATGGGTTCTTACAGTGAATTGATTAAACTAGCTATTTATTTTAGACATTTTAATAGAATTAACAGTCAGATCTTGACGAAATTGCAGTCAATGATACATTAATATTTGCTTATAATGTATGCAGAGCATGTTTATCGATTAAATTCATGTAGAAAATGTTATAAATCAATCTTTCTGAGGATCAGCAATGTTTCAATGTTAAAGTACAAGTTTCAATGTTAACGCACGCACGCATTTTTAACCTAAAAGTCGAAGCTCTCTTTTGCACCTCCCACCAAAGGTAGTTAACCTTCTTAAACCTAAAACTGCGTTGAGTGCCCTTTGCATTCTACCTGTCGTTACTGTTTTAAATAAATTTATTGGACTCTGGCCCGTATTTACTGTTACGTGGGATTACGTTCGGTATGGTGATCGGGAAATAAGTGCACAGCGAATGAGGTTAATGGTTCTTTACTTAATTAGAGTACGAGGGAAGAGCCTAGTGCGAGTCGCGAACCGGAGCGGATACGTCCGCTTCTCTCGAGCGTCGGGTCTAGTCTCTCTTCCTTCTCCTGACTCCTTCTCCCCTTGCCTACCATGTACTGCCCCGTCCGAGAGGGCCCTCGGCTAGGGAAGGGCGGACGGACGTATAGCTATATGCTATCGTACGTTACATTACCCACCATTATGTTCATTTATAAATTCTTTTTAACATTTTAATATTTTGATAACCATTCTTATTCTATCTTATTTCATACAGAAAATTTTCCTATTGATGTTATCAAATGCTGTTTTTAAGTCCACAACCACAGCATATAATTTACTGCCATCTTCCTTTCGTTGGTTTTCAATGATACTATTTAGTACACAAAAAAATCGTTTCTTGCTCTTCTTTTTGCTCTGAAGGCAGTCTGACTGTCATTGATTATTTTACACTCTACTACTTATTTTTCACTTTTTCAGCAATTATAAAGGGGAGGCTGAGGGGGGATTAAGAAAATCAAAGAGCAGACGGTGCTAAAGACAACAGAGGATTATAAAAGGGTAGAAGCTCCAAAGGAGGATTTCTACATTGTAGCTTTATTAATATTTCTATACTTGTTTTTGGTATCGCTGGGGGGAGGAGGCTAAACCATTGTTAATTACAGAAAACACCACAACGTTTTCCTTTTTTTTACGAGTGTAAATAATCCGTTGGAGACTGTGGCGGGCGAGGGAGGCATGGTAGCAATAGACATTAAAGATAAAGTTGGAACATTTATTAAACATGCATTATTATAGTACAGTAGTCATTGCAAGTTATTTCTTAAACTTCAATTCAATTGCAGAGTCGTGTGACGATTGGTGGGTGCTCAGTAGGATATATATAAAAAATTTTTAGAGAGCGAAATTCTGTTAGGAAATATCCGATACATTTATTATCTCAGGAAAAGAAGAGTGAAGTAAAACGATACTGTAAATATAGACCTGAATGTTATATAATTTAATATTAAAATTTTATATTTTCGATGTATATATATGTCTACCCCTATTATATAGTTATTCTGGTGAGACTGTCCACACCCCCCCCCAAACCCTTTCCCTGCCCCCCCCCCCCCCAAAATAAGGTAGAATTCTTAATATTTCTCCGTGATTTCAATCCGAAAAAAATGTGTAAGACCCCAAGCTACCCTTCCACGTGACTTCGATGACTCCACTCACATCCCCCGTACAGAATAAGGTGAAATTCTCTTTTAATTTTTCCTTGATTTCGAGTAATTCAAAATTTTCGATCCCCAAAAAAAAATTTAGAATATTTCGTGAGAACGTTATTATTATTCTATTATGTGAGACCCTCCCACCCCCCACAAATGAGGTGAAATTCTTAATATTTCTAAGCGATTTAAACCCGACAAAAATGTGTTAACCCCCTCCATGCCCCCCACTACCCCCTCACAGCCGCCTACGTGACTTTGATCACCCCCCTCCCCACATCTCCCTACGAAATAAGGTAAAATTCTCTCAATTTTGCCATGATTTCGAGTAACTAAAAACTATCAATCCTCTTACACCCCTCCACTGACCCCCTGCCAAAAACTTCAATATTTCGTAGGAACATTATTAATATTCTATTATTGAAGGCCCCTCACACCTCTGATGGCTCCCCACATCCCCCCTACAAAATAAGGTGAAATTCCCACAATGAGAGGAAATTTTTTTTTCATTTTTCTGTGAATTGAATCTAACAAGAAATGTGTATAACCACCCCTCCCGTGCCCCCCACACTTTGAAACATTTTCACTAATTATATACTTGTTTCGGTGTGTTATCTATTTTTTCCACACCATGCAAGAGGCAAATAGACAGGCGCGTTGACTTTATTTTTTTGTTATTATTTCCATCAGTATTAATATTGTTTTAAATGAATACATTTAAATACACGACAAGATATAGATATGTGCCATAATTAAATATGTACATAGTGTAATAATAACAAATATGGAATCAATTGACAATCAGTCTTGTGCTCGAATCTTGAACAGTGCTTTTTTGCGAGGCGCTATTTAAGAGTTGGGTACGAGGCTAATCAACCCTACTAAACCACGGAGAGACAGGCATCACTTGTACCCAACTTAAAAAAAAATATAATTATATATCATTCGAATAGCTATTGTTACTTAAAAATGATAACTATTTCAAATAACATAAAATTATTTTTTTTAAAGAACCCGCCTGCCTATATATATATATATATATATATATATATATAACAGCAGTAATCAAAAAAAAGAACAACCCCTTGGGTCAGAATAAAGTGTTGGTATGAGCAAAAAAAAAACATAGAATACAAACGCGCAGGAGGCCAAAGTATAAAAGTCCCTTGAACCATAAAAAAGACGTACACCTTATTTTTTAGGATCGGGGCCATGCTGATAACAGAACATCCGGGAAAGGTTGAATGGGTTGAGGAAAATCCAGAAATAATAGTATAAAATTTAGGCCCAGTCCAACCAGTTGCGTCAGCATGGCAAGTAATTTTGTACGTGGATTGGAATCAGTTAGTCGAAGAGGTAGACGACTCTTCAAGTGCAAGCAGACAAGCGAAGTGGAAGTGCAGAGTGACGATAAGAAAAAAAGACAAATGTGCAACTAAGATAAAGCAGGCTACATACAAAGTCTTGAATGCAAGAGAAAGGGTATCAGACGCCTAAAGAGCAGTGGTGGGACAGAACATTGACAGTCAAATAGAAACAGTGCAAATACTTTAGGGACAGGCAGAAGCAGAAAAGAAGAAAATACAAGAATTAATAGAGTCAAAACTGACTAACACAATCGATACAACTAAGTACCTAGCATAACAATTAAGGGTTACAACGTTTGGTGATCATAAACAAGAGCTTCAGAGCATAACAAGGTTCGAAGATTAAGCGGGAAAACAGAGGAAAGGTTAAAAATAGTTACGCAATTCATAGGCGGGTATGATAGAGCATCAGAAACGGGAAAGGAGTTTGAACAATCAGCCGAAAAACTTTGAGTGAGATTGGGAACAGCAACGGATATAATATATTCAGCAAGTCGAAGCGTGTCGCATCTACCAGAGGCAGCATTAGGGTCTATAGCTGAATCAAAAATTTTGTCAGGGCAGCTCAGACCCGATCTCAAGTTCCCAGAGAAAGAAAATAAAATAACAAAAAAGAAGATTGAGGAAGTCGCAGAAATAGCTACTGTGATATTTAACGGAAAAATTATATGCTACACAGAGATACCACTAGTTACGAAAGAAAATTTAGACCTCTTTAGGATATTGTCGTCGCCAGTGGAACGAGTGGGGTATAGGGCATCAGACGTGGTGGCATATCTACAGCCAACATACAAATAAGTAGCAAGCAGCGCGAGCGCGAAAAGATTTGCACTAATACCGCGAGAAGTCGCAAAAGACTGCAAGAAGCTGGAAAAAATACGTATATGCAAACAAATGGAACCAACAAAAGAAGTAGAATAAGGCCACCCCGGCGAGATACGACTCATATTGGGCGAAACAGTGAAAAAATCGGAACAAAGAATCAGCATGCATTCAGCACCAAGGGAGATGAAATGTTGCTTGTGCAGTATGAAAATACCGAGCACAAGACGCTAAAAGTACCTCTCAGGAGTGATTAACCTGGCAAGAGACTGCACAGCTCAAACATTCGAAACAAGACTGGACCGGAGCAAGAGGAGGAACAATATCAGACTTTCTAGTTTAAAAGCTCATACATTAACTTAAAAGAAGTTATACAAAGGATAAAAAGAGTAGGAAAAAGTAAGCGACTAGAATTAATAGAGGCAATAATCAAAAGAGATGGGTTACTGAAAGTTGATAGTCAGGAACACGGGCTCAATATCGGAATAAAAGTAGGTACAGAATTGGTGGACATAGTCCAACGCGTACGCGAAGTACTGCAAACAAAGGAGGAATTTTCCGATTGGAAGGAGTATGCGTGGATAGCGACAGAAATAGCGCTGGGCACGGTAGCAAAATCATTTGGACTTTTTAAAATGGGAAGCTTCGATAATGCTTAGAAGTTGTGAATGTTCATAGGTAAACGGGAGAGTAACCGCGGTCGCATCAACATTGTGCTAGACGGCCTATCTGCGTACAGAACGGTAGCTGACGAACGAGAAGCATGAGTGCTGATGAGTGTGCGGGTAAAATCGGAAAGCAGAAAGCAGCCGGTCAAGTCAGCAACTAAGACACGATTTTTGTAATTAAAAATGTAAATATATATGCATACATAAGCGTATGAATATGAGTGAAAAAAATGTAAATTTGACTGTAAGAAATCAGCGTAGAAAAAAAGAGAAGAAAAATAAAAACAATCATAGTGATAATAATAAATATATTAATATCAATGATTAAAATATACATGTGTATGAATATAAGTAAATAAAAATGTAAATTTTGTGTAAAAATGTAGACTAAAAAATTGCATGCAAAGATACGGAATCAATTGAACAAAAGAGCAAGTAAATGTAAACAGGTCGAGTCAGAGTTCAAAGAAAAAATAATAATGTTGTAGAGAAAGCAGCGAAAACACGAAAAAACTATGTATACACAAAGCATATTTGTCTATTTACAACGCATAAACAACATGACCCAAATACAGAATTACACACACACGCTCGAATAAGTAAGGCCATCGAAGATGATGACCGCGTGACCTCCAACGTGTGACGTAGGTAGCTAGAGGCTCTTGTTACTTCGCACCCTACGCTCGGCACCTGCGCGCGAAAGCGGACCAACCGTTAGTCCTGTGCCGCCTAAGTACTAGCTGGGAGACTAAACGACACTCTCTCTGCGTTCGGTTTCCGAGAATAAGACCTCATGCACGTCTGCTCTCTCGTATAATCACTAATAAAAGGTTACGCTGTTTTAACTGGCGGGTATACATTTCCTTAGCACCCCTAAGCTCCGCATTTTTCACAACGGAAGCATAACTTTGAGATAAATTAATGGATTTTAAACTTGTAATTTAATTCTTTATTGGAGGTTGGTAAATATAAAAACACTTCTTTATTTAGGAAAGATTTTTCGTAATTTAATGACCGTATGAGTAGTTATTCTGTTCATCACTTGATCTTGCATTTTAAATGAATCTACAACACACACTTCTATGGGACAATTTGCAAAATAATTTTATAATACTGTAATCAGAGCAAACATTTAATTTTAGTGTTATTTGGAATAGTTTCTAGCCCAAGTGACGTAATTAAATTACGGAATATATATAGTTCAACATAGCTGAATATAGCTTTGCAACGTTGCATATTAGGTACTGTCTACTGCGATTGGTACATACAAAAGGATTTTTTTATAGAAATTTTCGAAAAAAATTCTTATTTTGACGTATTCAGGGGTGGTTTTTACTCCACCAAAAACAGACAAACCACTGGTTTTATATTATGTTAGTCATTTGTACAATTAACCTGGTAATTTCCAATAATTCCAATTAACGAGCAAAAGAATCACGTTTCAGTTAATAAATGCTAAATTTTTCAACTTTCAAGGTCGTTCTCACCCCCATATTTTTTTATTATTTATAGTATTTTATTTCGGACCATTTTTCCTCTGTGATGAATAAGCTGTTATCTTTAAAAAGGATCATGAAGATTGGTCGATTCGTTCAGGAGACGTTTAATTTTTGGACAAAAAAGCCCGTTTCGTCCCACTTTAGGGCGATGCCCTACTAGTATACATAATATTTTTTCTCATACCAGCGGTAACATTATTCCTCTTGAACTTTCCCATCCCCTCAGTCGAGATAAAAGCTAGCATACATAAAATTATTACGTTCAGTATATTGAGATATATCTATACGTATAAATTTACATACATACATATAAATAAATATACATACAAGCCCTAAGGTATACATTTCAATTTATTTGTATAACATGAACAGAAAAACACACACGTACATACAGTAAGTTCGTTGCATTGACACTTGCACAAATATATATGTTTATACATATGTATATATTTTATAGGTATTTTACATAGTCAAGGACGAAATTTTAACATAGTTTTTCAATTTTCCTCGAATTATATTGAAACCAAAATACACACAAATTCGTGAAATACCTACTGAAACGAGTATTTTTGTGAGAGTGTGTGAGCGTGTATATCGATTGTATGTATACATGTGAGTTTGTGTGTTTGTGTGTGTATGTGTACATACGCATACATGTAAGCTTGAAAGTTTTTCTTGATCTTTTTATTTCTTATCCAATCATAAATGCATACACTGACAAAACACACTGTAAGAATAATTACATATACATGCTTCTATGAATATTTACCTACATTATATAGTTATTCGTGGCGGGAATTTTGCATAACCCCTGCCCCCATCCGCCCCCCTCCCTTCAAATAAGGAAAAATTTAATTGTTGTTTCCGTTATTCGTACTTAAAATATTTATCTCCTAACCCCCGACCGTTTGGGGAATGCAAAAGTCGCCCAGATGATTTTTTGCCTTAACTTAAATGTTTTACTGCTATAACTACAGGAGAGCTATACATAAATATCATTGTCAGCATCCTAGCACACCTGTACTTTTAAATGGGCGATATAGAATATTTTAACTCTTGAAAGTCTTTTGTACAAAAAATACACATCGGCAATCACATGCATCTTATACCTACAACATTTCTCTGCGATTCTATGAAGGAGTTCTTGCATGACAAACTACTCGTATGAGATTCACGATAAATATGCCCTACTACATTATCAAGACATATAAGACCACGAGAAAAATTCACCAGGGACTTCTGCTAAGTCCAATTAAACTAAAACAATCCACGAGAAATTTTGTTTACACTGATTGCTACTTCAAAAATTCTCAAGGAATTCCGAGTTCTTCATGGGAATCTAGGTGATTTTCTACTTGAAAAATTAGCGACCAATTGCAAATGGAAAAACCATCAATATGCTCGTTAATTGATTTTTTTTAATGGTTGTGTACATATTTCGCTATTTATAATGGAAACAGAGTAAAATATAGGATAGCAATTTACGGTAGCAAAATTCATCGGCTTGAGGCCGTTACCTACCAATTGAGAAGTTTCAAACTATTTTTAGAGAATATTTACTAGAACAATTCCAATAAAATAATTTCCTGGAAATATATTTTCTCATATCAAGAAACTAATTGTTTGAAACAAGAATATATATAAATAGTAAAAAATATACTTTTTTCAAGATTTAATATACTTAAGACTATTTAAGGTGGTTTGATCATGCCTTTATATATTTCAGTGACTACATGTACAAGTAGGCTGGATATAATGTATATATCTCAGTCCATGTCGTATGTAGTATTATATTATTGCGTATCGACTACCATAACCCCATTTTGTTACTTCATGTTATACCTTATTATAAATGAAAGGGAGTGTCTCAACAATAATAAAAAATGGACTCTTGCAGGCACAGTGTTATTTGGGTTACAATAAAAGGTGAAGACGCCAAAAAGAAGTGTGTTGACGCTAAGGATAAAGTTAACACAGATTTGAGAATGTAAACATTTTGAATTTCGTGTGGTGCTGTAAAAACGAACGCCCATTGTGGTGTTGTACTCATAATGTGACTTTGGACACTTCTGTTTAAAATATCTGTTTATTTTGTTCTTGAAGGTATGTCAATTAAAATTTCATGAAAAAGGTGGTAATTTCAACTATAATTCATTAGTTGTTGGTACATACATGTTCGGTAAATAAAAATATACACCGCAACTTTCGGCGAAAAAATACTAATCTGCTATAAGAGTCCATGTTAAACATCCAATTTTTTACATGCTTTTTTCGCCCTTTTTCTCGTGAACATGATTTGAAATTTGGATGGAGTGTTCATCGGGCACTTAAGGCCATTTACTGTAAGTTTCATTCAATTCTGTTCACAAACGTTTCATGCTTGAACCACCTTAAGTAAATATACCCATGGATTCAGTATTTTTTTTTTTTTAAGTAAAAAAAGGAGCAGATTCTTGTTAATCATTATATCAATCTATGTATTCTAACTCAGTGATACGTGAAACCTACTGAGGGCTTCCAGAATATATGTTTGGATTTTTTTCAAGTATAAGTTGTTACAGATAAAAGAATAAACCAACAACTTAGGTGAGGTGGGGCAACATCATTTATTCAATACATGATATTGATCATATCATATATTAAATGAATGATGTTGCCCTACCTCATCCAAGTTGTTTATTCTTTTATCTTCTACATAATAATGGGGCAAGTATACGGAAGGTAGTAACAGATCTTAATAAGTTGTTATAGTTTTTTGATAAATGTAACAAGTCTACGTTTTCTTGTAATTTACACTTTTGTGAAAGTGTTTTAGTTCATTTTTTAATTTTAAATCCATGTTCAATTTTAAATTTACTTTAAATGATGATAGATTCTTTCTTCTGAGACTTTCATAAACCGTACTAACAGCTTTATCTAAAACGATGGTGGTACAAGAAATTAGCGAAATTAAATAAAAATTATAATATACTCTTTTACAACAAAAAAAAAAAAAAGGCATGGGGGGACCAGAGATGCGAACAATCGCACAAAGCGGAACCACCGATTAGCGCTGCTCGTGATTTCAATCGCTCGCCCAAAGAAGACCGGGCGCCAACCGTCGTCTCTAGCACGATGGCTAGGTGACGTCACCTTTTCTTCTCAACGGTATCTGGAAAGACGCATACAGGCTCTTCAGCAGGCTCGCGCTTCGTCGGAACTTCCCGAGTCGCGCTCGGGGGAAAAGAATAGACGCAAAGAAAAAGAAAATGAAAAACGTGTATCAGCCAATTCGACGCAGTGTGAGGGGGCTAAGACAACTAATGTGTGCGTACTTTGTAGGGCAAACCATCCGTTGCCGAGATGTAAAAAGTTTCAATTTATGACGCAGCCACAGCGCTTTGAGCTGTGCAAACGCGAATAACTCTGCTTAAACTGTCTCCAGGGTTCGCACATCACAGTGCACTGTCCTTCTGAAACAAGGTGCGCTACGTGTGATAGAAGGCATCATACGAAGCTGCACATTGAGACAGCAAGTGCGAGGCATGGGGAGACTG
>JAPYYV010010262.1:925-12354 GCA_030522625.1 Copidosoma aretas
AGAAAATGTTTTAAAAATATTATATAGTAAATTGTTTTAATTTCGGAGGAGAGGTGGAATTCCTGATGCGCTTTTTTTTTTTTTTTCTATAATTTAAACTTTTTTTGGAAAATTTAACGTGTCCCGCTTTCACGGAAATAAAAAAAATGGTCACATTACTTATACTCAACTTGGTCACATTATAAAGTTAACGCCATGCACGCGTCTTTATTTGTATTATGAGATGTTACTAATCCCTCGAGTACCAGGTAGGATATGCAATAATCTTAAAAACTTCATTGGAAATGTACAGAATCATACAGTATTCAGTAAATCGTAGAATTGTTTATGATATGTAATATTCTTATATAGTATCAGAGACTAGTCATCGCCCGAAAGGCACTCCGTGGACCCAGCAATATCAGCCGACATAAAGTTATTGCAAACAGACTTATTTTGCAATACTGCAATCACACTTAGCACATTACTAAAGCAAGTAGGAGAGTACTAAAAGTCCGCCGAAAATTAAGGAAAAACACACTGTCTAAGCTAGCATTTTCTTGCCTGGAGTAAAATTCATCAATTTTTATGTTAGACCAAATCTAGGCTTTTTCCACAAGTCGACTTGATCTATTGAAGTTTTCAACAGTGTTACATCCAATGATCACACATATGAATTATAGTTTACTATTTAGTTTATAAACTAGTCGAAACATAGGCCTTACGCGGTAAAAAACATAGGCAATTAAAAAAATCTACGTTCCTGTTTTACTTTGTACTTCATTTTTCTATCATCCTGCCTCAAAGTTATCTAACCAAAATACTAAAGCAATCACCCGTCGTCCCTGCTATGTAATAAAAAGTTGACGGCACACTCTACAGAATTCTAAGGAAAAGCGTATACCCGAGAGGTTCAAAAAACTCTGTAAAAGCCCATCATCCGCGTTCGACTGTCATTCCCCAGTCCACCATCTCTTCTTCGTATATCCACCACGTACGGCGTCCCAGAGCCAGTTTTACGAGAGCGATAACGTATCGGTTTTCGCAAGCAAGTGCTAGTACTGATTCCCCTTGCGCTATGCGTCAAAGGTGATTTTCCCAGACGCGCGTAACGCTAACCCAGTGAAATAGATAGCTTGATATGCATTGAGATACGAGGAGGTTGGTCAAAGCGCGAAAATGGAGGAAGAGGGAGTGAAGAGTGCATTCCTGCAATGTTCTCTCTCGTTTCCTTTCTTCGTACATAGCGGTGCCAAGAAACGGAGCAAATCCTGGCAGGATGGATTGGTGGATGGCAGCACTAGTAGCAGTAGCAGTAGAAGCGCTTTTTGCCGGTGCGTGATGCCACTGACCATTTTAACCTTTATGCGTTTGTGAATGCATGCTGCTACTGGATGGATGGATTTGTGTGTAATAGTGTAAACTACATGAACGTGAAATCTCATAATCAGTCAAATTTATTTCAAAGTTTCACTGGAAGTTTTTCAAAAGTTATTTTCGTAATCATGGAGGTCGTCATTAATTTTCTAACAGAAGGAACGATGTATTTTTATTTAAATTTTTCTACACATAAAAAAAGAAACATCTTTTTATTATGTATACTAATGTTTCCTTGATGATTAACGTTTATTATGTACGTTGTTATGAGGTGAGTATCTGGCCAACTCGCGGTAGCCGTCTCTCACCTCTGTTCCACGTGTGTACTGCCCGTATGAGGGTATATCGCAAAAAGATCATCCATCAGATGGCACGACCGTGCCTTAGAAAAAATGGCGTCTTTGCGTGGACTAGTGTACCTTTACATACGACAGTGCTATATGTCATATATATCGCACATATATAGCACCATCGTATATGTAGGTACACTAGTCCACTTTAAAGACGCCATTATCTCTAAGGCACCGTCACGCCATCAGGCAGATCAGCTTTTTGCGATGTACCTTCATATACTGACCATACACTGTGCATAAAAACATACAAAGGACAGCTAGCAGACAAACATGTGCTATTTTCAGCTGTTACTGTTTACATAATTTTCTCATTTTATTATTTGTCTCCTTGTTTTTTTTTTTGTTAATGATGTTATATGTTTTGACCGGAAAAAATTATTGAAGTGGAATTTTTTTACGCCATCTAGCTTGTTCGGAATGTGCAACTATACTTGCAAGTGCATGTTGACCGTCCGTATACGGAAATAAATATTGGGCTGTATGAGCTCGCATATTCATTGGGCTCTTAAAGTTCGATACAATGAGGCTCCTACAGCCCAATCATTAGACTCATACAGTTTGATGCAGTGGTGAGCTCCAAAAACTCGAAGAGTGGGGGTGAGCGAGCCCAAGCTCTTGGACTCTCTCATGACAATCCGGAGGCTCGCGGCCTGAAGATGAATGCATATATATATATATATATTCATCGTCAGGCTGCAAGCCTCCGGATTGTCATGAGAGAGTTCAAGGACTTGGGCTCGCTCATCCCCGCTTTTCGAGCTGTTAGAGCTCGCCACTGCATCGAACTGTATGACCCCAAACATCAGGTTGTAAGAGCCTTACAGTCAGTGCTGAAAAAGCTCGCCGTTGCTTTAAACTCTTACTCCACAAACTCTTGCGCTTTCTCAGCCCAATATTTCTTTCCGTGTAATGTGGTCACACATTGTTCAAACAAATTTTATTTAAACAATTGAAAAAACAATTGTTTGTTTAAAAGAATTTTTTTTCCATCATCCAGTTCCAAACAAATCAAAAGATTTACTTATACTCTTTTCTCTAAAATCGATTGATTGTAGGAGAATAATTCTTGAAATTTGAAAAAACGGGAAATTAGCAATTTTCAGCGCTCAAAAAATATATGAAAATATAAATATGTAACTATTTGTTTATTTACTAACTATCACAATACACCCTAATGTATATCCGACGTTCCTCGTCAAGTGGGCCACCTGCATGACCAAAATTTGACGGTACATAGGAAATTCGTTTTGGTCTCAAACTTGTTGTATAACTACATACTTTCGAAATTAATGTGGGGTTTTGAAAAATTAAAAATGGTGGATCCAGTATGGCGGCTGGAAGCTGTAGAAAAGTCGTGCTTACACCCAAAAAAGGTTGTAAAAATAAGAATTTGCAAATGATCAGGTAGTTTATTGGTTTAAATCGTAGCTTATAAACGCTTTTATTGAGTTGATGTGGTAGGTTGACAAATTTCAGCATGGTGGATCCAATGTGGCGGTCAAACATTGGAAATGGTGGCCGAATTTTTAAAAATTAACCAAATTGCATCAGATTCGGTATACGGGTGTTTTTTTGGATCGCTGTTTAAAAATTCAAGGTATAATAGGCCGAATTAAAGATTCGGGTTTTCGGGATCACTGATTACGAATATGAGGTCAGATCTGCAAGATGGCGTATCGAGTATGGCACCTATAGAGTGTATCAAATATTTGACGCTTGAATGTAGTGTACATATAGTGTCTACGTCAACTGAGCCACATGCATGGCCAAAATTTGACGAGACCTAGAAAATTGGTTTCGTCTTGAATTTTTTTCGCAGCCACACGAAAAAAAGTATTCAACAGGTTAGACGGTGCTGCCACGCTGACTGAAAAACAACGTCAGGCTGCGCAGATGACCGGCGCGCATAGGTCGGTTTTCACGATGCAAGGAGCGGATTTCACGGTGTCCACGAGTATAGCGTCTTTTACAATCTAGGGTACGCGTCGGTTTTTCAGATGCAATACATCGTAAAATCTGACCTATGCGCGCCGGTTATCTGCACAGCCTGACATCGTTATTTATTCAGCGTGGCAGCACCGTCTAACCTGTCAAATACTTTTTTCCGTGCATACACTTTTGAAATTCACAAGGCATTTTGAAAAATTAAAGATGGCGTATTCAACGTGGCGTTACTAAAAACAAAAATTTCAAAATAATTAAATATTATAGTTTGCAATTTCTTACTTGTACTTTAAGCTCGTAAATCGTCGGCCGAAAGCAATAAAGCTACTTTTCAAAGAGGTTACTTTTTAAATTAAAAAGCAAGAAGATTACATTTCAAAACTTTTTTTTTTCTTCATATTTTGAGTTGGGTACACTGATTATACTTTTAAATACTAAACAGTATGCTTGTTTAAAAGTCAATTAATTACAATAAATGAATATTTTTTGAAGTTTAATTCATTTTTGTGTTGGATTTTTAAATATACAAACATGGTAAATATTGGTACGCTTCAAGTACGTGCCTTCTGTTTGTGCTGTAGAAAATGTGAAAAGGCACGTTTTCAAGTTCCTAGGATTTTCCTGATTTTAAACTTGTAAGTAATGTAAGTATACAAAATTGTGTACATCACGAGTTCTAAAGCTTTTCATTTTACTTTTGGTTACGTTATTTCCACAAAATAAAATGTATAAGAGTACACGAAGAGCAGACTATGCAACTACAACTACATGTCTTAAGCATTATCAGTGATTGATTGTTATTGATAGTCTTGTCACCTGACTTAGTTCTATTCGAGCTTTGGTACGTCAATCATTGTTCGTCTCGTGTAATAACAAACTTATTTCTTCCGTTGCTCGTGCAGATTATGGTAGTGTTAACATTTATGTATCTAGATTTGTGTTATTTATAAAAAAAGTGTCGGAATGGAGTGTTAGTTCTCAATTCATTTAGTACTCTGTCAATTAATTTTCATTTATTTTATAAATACATAACGAACAGTTTTTTTAAGCAGATATATATTTACTTTCAGGTGTTTTGTTGTATAATAATCTTTGTACATCAGATACATTAAAATCAGTGTAAATAACTTAAAATAAAAAGAAAAAAAAAACAGTTTTGAAAAGTAACCTTCATGCTGTTTAGTTTGAAAAGTAACCTTCTTGCCAAATAGTTTGAAAATCAACCTTATTGCTTGATCATTTAAAAAGTAGCTTTATTGCGTTCGGCCGACAAAATCATCAAGTCCTATATAAGTATTACCATATCTTAGCCGCTTTATACAAATTGTTTTATAAACTAATTTTAAACGTAATTTTTTATTTGCAACACCGCTTCTAGAACGTCAGCTGATGATCATCTGATAATCACCTGATAATTTGGCATGATGATCAGCTGATATTTCCCTGATTCTCAGATTATTTTCAGCTGATTCCCATGTTATTATCATCTGATAGCCACTTAGTCAAAATGACCTAATTTTCAACTAAAAATCAGGTAAATATCAGGTGACAATCACCAGAATCCTAATTGATATTTGCAAACTGAAACTCACCAGATATTTACTCGATAATAACCCGATTTTTGTCTGATTTTTACCTGATAGTCGGATGACTTTTACATGTTGGTGTTAGGATCCATTTCGACCTCAAGCAGCCAGGACGGCCTTGCCGTCGCCATATTTGTTTCAGCCTTCTAAAGATCACGACACGAAAAGCAAGGAAGTATCACGACATATCAAGCGAGGTAGCGTCACATTACCAAGAGAGTGAGAGGGACGCCACCTACAGCGATACTTCTGCGAGAGCGGACGAAGCGCTTCCGACAGGGTACAGCCTGCAAGTGACACATGAGGCGAGGAAACGTCATATCACCAAGAGAGAGGGAGGGACAGTACCTACCGTGACGCGTCTGCGCGTCAAGGAAAGCGAAGGAAGTGATTTTAGCAGAGAAAAACCTGCAAGTAACGCACCTGCACGTCAAGGAAAGCGAGGGAGATGCTCCAAACAAGCCTCATCATGGATTCCGCCCCCAGAATTCCAAGAGAAATCCTAAACCAGTTCAGACCAAATAGAAATCATTTGGTATAAAAAAACCTGAATTTCCCTGGAGAAGTCAGGCGAGATATTTCGACCAATGTGCGGAGATTTCTCTGGGATAATCCCCAGGTGCATCTAACTCTCTGTATGTTTCCCTAGTCATCTTAAATCCGAGTTAAGTAAGTGTGATCGTGTTCGCGAGTGTTCGAGGACCCAGATATCATCTCTTGGAAAGGGACTACCTCGTCCCAGCCGAAGATCCTTGGAGACCTTCAGACCACCTAGGTCAACATCTCCAGCGGTGGGATTCCTGGAGGTCATCGCCAAGGAGGGTGCACCTGGATGTCATCTTCAAGGAAGTCGTATCGCCGTTATAGTGCAAAATAAACTTGTAAGTGTGACACGACCACGATTCACGACTCCCTGCGAATGTAATTAGTAACCACTGCTCGCGATACCTGGACGTCTTCTCAAAGAACAAAGATCTCGACAGTCAACCAGAGCCTTGAAAAATCAAACGAACGATTCGTGGCTGCCCAAAAGTCACCGAGGCACACGAGCATCGTTGTTTGAGTTGTGAAGTGGAGTCTGCGGAAGAGTTCTCTAGTGATCAGTAAGTGCCTAGTGCAGTGACCTGGGGAGCGCCTGTAGAAATAGTAACCTTCTATGGGGTGAACTTTAAGCTGTTGTGACAGCCGGTTTCATGCGTTCTACGTTACACCCCAGCGCACCTAATCTCGCTGAATGAAATTGAGGTTTTCTTGGACATCTCGGCTGAGAGGAGGACATCGCCAAATCGTCAGCCTTCGTTGCCGGAACCAGTGGCATCGGAGACTACACAGCCCTAAATCATCACCTGCACTGCCTGTCAGCAAGAGAAAAACCTTCTAGAGACTATAAGAAACTTTAGTGTAAAATGTTGAGCTCATCAGGTCAGTGGTCTATAGAACTCGTTTTGGGTTATTTTTATGCGATCCTAAAGTTTCACCAGCGATTAATAAATGTATGAACCCAGTGACTGGGTGGTATTACCCCAGGATAAGCTAATATCCCTATTGCCATTTTCATTTAAAAGTGCCGAACTCTCGAAAAGTATGTTCATCCTGAGGAAAAAGATCTGGTTGTACAAATGATTGAAGCAAAAATTATTGGGGATGCTCGTAATCAAATCATGTACAAAGTCTTTTCCAATTTAAATTACTTTCTACTTGACCTCAAGCAGATCTTTGCACCTCAACAGTGCATACACAACTCCAAGCCGAACTATTGCGAGTGTCAGTGTATCGCCTTAAGATCATAAAGAATTTGCAAACTTAAATCAGCCTGATATCAGAGTATTACCCCGCTGACACTGTTCCGATTATTACGCAGGGAGCTGTCCGTGCAGCCATATCAATTTAAGATAGGTTCGCAAAGAGACATCAGGTTCCAGATGCCGGAACGTACAATCCTTAATCTGGAATCTGTTATTAACTGTGCAAAAGAAATTAAATATAGGGAAAACCGGTCCTTGAAATGCTTAGGCCTACCCCGGAGGCTCAGAGAAACGGACCCCCGCCTTACAAGAGAACTTATTATATAGATAATAAAGACAACCATAGAAATCATCCGGATGACGACCGCCGAGGTAGTCGACAGCATGATCGCCGAGATGATCACCGAAGAGACGATTGTCGAGACGATACTTAGTCGCGGCGATGAACGTCGAGATTATTCTAGAAACGACCGAAATAACTACGAAACTAATAACCAGCAAAAAAACCAATCGAAGCTGTTATGATTGCGGCAAACCAGGACATTTTGCGCGAGAATGCTAGGTAAACGACTGTAACTATTGTAATGTAACCAGACACAAGTGTAACGATTGCCGATCCCATAGCGTGGCAGCGGACCCAGCAAAAATCCAACGAGGCACGCCCAAAAACGAGCAATAATTGCTATCGGTAGGGAAAAAAGGTTAGAGTTACTAGTGATTTCCTTGAAAAGCCCTAAATTACAAATCAACTAACATAACTTTCTTATTGACACCGGGTCAAAATTAAACCTTATCAAACAAAAGGCACTGAAACAAGATGTAAATATTTTTTATGATTCTATGATCGGTTTGTCAGGAATTAGTAACGGGCTGGTCAATACATAATAATATTAAAACTTCCGCCTGCATTGTACCAAATGATTTCTCTATTCCGCACAATGGGATATTAGGTGTCGATTTTTTACATACTCGTGGAGCTACTCTTTCATTCCCGAAGAGGAAAGTAGACTTTGGAAATAATCAGTCAGCTAAATTTTTACTCTACAATGATTCCTCTTTCCTTCCTGCAAGATCTAGAACCTTGTGTAAGATTAAAATTCGTTGCTCGGATAAAACTGATGGATACCTGCCGAAGTTGGAGGCTAGCCTTGGAATTTACGGTGGCGAATGTCTAGTTAAGAACGCCAACAGGTTTGTATATCTCTTCATCACTAACTGCGCTACTTAACCTTTAAACTTAATTCTACCACCAATCACTTTGGAAGTATACTAAGACACTGTTATACCTATTCGTTCTGTGAAAATGGTAACTGATGATGACATATCTAGTGATAGGCAATCCAGAATATCCACGGTATTGCAAATATGAGCATGGACGGGCTCAATAAGGAGGAGCGAGATCATACAGTTCATTTAGTGACCTTGTTTCCGTACCTGTTTCCTTTAGACGGCGACATACTAAGCCATACCATTACTGTTAAACATCAAATTCCAACTAATGACAATATACCGATTCGTCTTAAACCATGTCGTCATCCTATTCATCTGCGCGATGAAGTTCAAAAATAAGTAAAAGACCTGTTAGATAATGATATTATTGAGGAATCAGATTCTCCCTCTAACTCACCAGTTTGGATAGTTCCTCAAAAACTAGACTCCCAAGACAAAAGGCGTTGGGCGCTGGTTGTCGATTTCCGTGCCTTAAACAAGAACACAATAGCACCCGCCTAGCCTCTGTCCAATATTACCAAAACCCTGTATCAGTTAGGAGGATGTAAATACTTTTCTACCCTCGACCTAGCCTCCGGCTTCCATCAGGTGCCCATTGATCCGAGCGATGCGCCAAAAACAGCTTTCTCAACTCCATTTCAACACCCACTATTCAAACGTATGGCCATGGGCCCGAGGGCCTGCGCACTCTCAAAAAAGACTCTTAGAGTCTTCGAAAATCTCTTAAAGTCTCTCAGAGTCTTTTGGAGTCTTCCAGAGTCTTTGAGTCTCTCGAAATCTTTCAAAGTCTCTCAGAGTCTGTCAAAGTCTCCCTCAGTCTGTCAAAGTCCCTGAATAGCTTTCAAAGCGGTTTCAAGTCTTTTAAGGTGCTTTGCCCTCGAAAGGTACGCCATCTAGCGATATTTTCATAAACGTTGCTCACTGATAGAGCCAAATGAGCATGCGTGTGCGTCGAAAGCACATTTAACCTTTATTTTTTGTTGTTTTTCGTTTTATCACTCAAATTACTTGTAAAAGTAAACGTACGATTTTTTTCAACAACTGATCAAAAAATTTCTTAAACTTTCAAGAATAAGTTAAAAGTTTTTACATGATGGCAAATAAATTTTCCTCCGAATAATCTCCAAAACAGAGCGGCAATTTAAGAATTGTTCCATAAGACACCGGTTGTTAGACATGCGATTTTAACGAACTTTGAAGTTGTTTTTTACAAAGACTAATCGTACAATCTCTTTCAAATTTGTGGGGAACGTGTATTAATGTATAATTTACCTACGAAAAAATTTTCAAGAACAAATATAAAAATTTATTTTCCTGGCAAAGCACCTTAAAGTCTTGTAATGTCTCTTCAAATCTTACAGAGTCTTTTAGAGTCTTTAGCACAGCTAATATAATAAATACACGGCAAAATACATCGTAAAAATAACAGAAAGACTTTTTTAGATTTTAGAAAGCTTCAGTTGATTTTTGAAGGTTTTTTTTTATTTTTTAAAATACCTTTGGAGCTATTGTTGGACTTTGAACGGCTTCTAAAGTTATAAAACAATTTGCTAAGTAATAAAATAACTTTCGATCACTGCGAATATCTTTTTTTCTCATTTATTTTTCAAAAGAATATATATTTTAATAGTTGTTGGAAAAATGAAATAAAATACTCTGATCATTGAGTCAGAAATTCTGTTTTCTCTTGTGCTATTTAAAATATAAAATTTATCAAAGGCTCTTCAAAAATTACTGCAGCAAAATTAAGATCTCGCTTTTTAAAACGTAGTATAGTATTGTCTATGGGTGATTTTATTGTTTCTGTGGCACAGATTAAAGTTTTAATTAATATACATGGTAAAGATAAACATAATCTTGCATTAAAAGATATTGACTCTAAAGATAAAATAAATTTTCGTTCTGCAATGAAATTGTGCGATATGATTATTATAGATTCACTTAAGGACGGCGTTACTGGGTCAAATGCCACACAAGAGTACTTAAGACTGATGTTGTATACAACACATTCTTTTTCATCGAAAAACATGACAGTTATTCAAAGGCTATACTTTATATGGTATTCCGCAATTTTGTCAATATTATGGTGAGCTTACTTACACTCTCATAAATAATATTTAACAAATTAAAACTTAATTTTGTTGAACGCCTATGTATGTATTGAAATAAATGCGCACGGGATTTTGAATTACGTAATTAAGTGCATAGCTGAGAATAACTTCGAAATTTTTGGCCGTGGGCTTTTGGTAGCCAGCGATGCGAGAGTACTTTTAGATTAATCCGTTCAATGAGCGCGACATATTCTACTACACATTAAATTGTTCGCTATTGGAAGCATTACAAAGAATTAGTAAAGTTCAATTACCAAACGATATATTGATACATACTTTTGAACAATATGGTGTAGAAATTAATATTTCCAGAAATTTTTTTTTAAATGCTTCATTTGAAAGACAAGACAAAAGTCGCGACCTATCATTTTTGGATGATATTAATGATTTAAATTCCAAAGTTGATATTAATATTATAAAACTCGTTTTAAGCAGAACAAAGAAAGATGAGTGCAAAGTGTGTGAAAGATTAGGTATGAAAGTTACCGAGAAAGCCGCAGATGAATGCTCTGTATTTCCGATAACAGAAAATTGACTGTCAGTTGGAAATGACGAAGAAAACGAGGATGATTGTTTGATAGATCAAGAAATTCACATCAATGCTAAAGCATCTTGTGACGATATTTTAATAGTAAAATCAGATAGTGATGATAATGCGGATTATAAAGAAGAACAGTTTACATCTACATCATTTGAAAGTACAAAACTTAAAAAATGTAGCGTTGAGGAAAACAAATATTACCGTTAAAATCCCATTCACGATGATATAAGGCAATAATAATGAGAACGTAGTTGTTCGTAAATTGTCAATTTGTTGGATTTCCAATAAGTCAAATAGAAAATTAAGTAGTGACCGCCTTGAGCGAGTAAAAGAAAACGAAACGAATTGAAATTTACAATTACCGACATCATTTTTAGAGCCTAAAATTTGTAAAAGCATTAAAGTAAGTAATTAATGCTTATTTAAACTATGATATAAAAAATTATACATTAATGATTTCATCCCTTCTATTTACCACCAATTGTTCTATAATTTCTCAAGATGTCTCTAATAAAATAAAAAACTTGTTATCAAATCTACGAATTTTTAATAATTAGCTTGTG
>JAPYYV010010263.1:0-11428 GCA_030522625.1 Copidosoma aretas
AAATAAAAAAATTTACAGAAAAAAAAAAAAAAAAAAAAAAAAAAATAGTGAGATGCCGGGGTGAAAATGAAGAGATGTCAAGAACCGGCATTGGGTCGAGCTAAGCATCCACGAGAAGCCATGCCAGAACGTTACCCTTTTGTCGCTGAGCAATCAGCAGCAGCACGCACCCGCACGCCTCCTCGTCTTGCCCCGGAGATTCTTGTTCCTGTCGCCGCGGTTGACTCGGATGACGAGCCACGACGTTCTCTTCTAGCGGCCGGACAAACTCGGGCGCTATCATGTGTCCGCGCGCCTTCTCGTCTTGATCCAGGATACCTTGCTTCTGGCGCCGCGGTTGGCTTGGACGACGACCCACTACTACTTCCATGGCGTTTCCCGTCTAGTTAAGTTGACTTCTATAAAGAGCTGTCGACATTCACAGCAGGAAAATTTCAGTCCACCGCAATTCCAAGAAATCCATTACGTCATCCATTATACTTTGAGCGCCGAAATGAGCAGCAACAAGTGACTGACAATAATCCACGATCGTTAACTTTCACTAATTTTTTTGCTGCTCCGATCGATCCATCGGCAAATTTAGGTGGACGATTGTTTAACCATCTTAACAGAAATACGAACGATTTTAAAAATGTAAACTCCTGCCAGGCATTTAATGAGACTGAACAGTCGAGCGGAAACTCTTATGATCGATTCTTGTACATGATGGAAAAGACCTTGAATGTTGTAAGCAACGCGTCTACCATTGGAAATACTAGTGTTACTAGTACAATAACTTCCAAAAAGATTATTTTTCCATTTTCGGGTGATCCGCTCGATTGGGTCCGGTTCGAAGAGGCCTTTAAACTCACAACTGAGATAGACAACTATTCTAATCGATAGAACGTTTTACAATTACATCAAAGTTTACAAGGAGACGCTTTAGACGGATCCAAAACCTTGTTTGCCGGAGGCAATACTGCGCAAGAAATAATTCAGACTCTCAAGATGCACTATAGAAATTGAAAGTTTATTCTACTTGAAATCATGAACCAGACAAAGTGGCTTCCTCGCATTGAGTACCAAAAATCGTATTTTATCGATTTTGCAACAATATTAGAGAGCGCCGTGAATCCTATACGATCATTGAATAAAAAAGGCTACTTATTAAGTGCGGATTTGGCAAACGAGGTATCAAGAAAATTGTCAAGTGCGATAATAAGTAATTACATACGTCATACAGCTTCTGCAAACGATACAAAATCTGATCAAGAGAAGCTATCCGATTTTTTGCACGATAAAGCGAGAATGTCATCAGCTGCAGGTGTATTTGGCGTACAAACGTATATTGCAGAAAGAAAAGAGAGGATTATACGGGTCGATCTGCAAATAAGAATACAAGTCAAGGATCATTGTTCGCTACAAACGAAGCTGTCTCATTATCCTCTGATGACTTAAATTTTTTGTGACAATGTGTCTACTCGGATTATGGGATCACGTTCTAAAAGATTTTTGAGATTTTGCGGGCGCATCCTTAATGCAAAGGTGGAAAACTATGCGTACTCAAAAGCTGTGTTTTAATTGTTTGATGGAGGGTAACACTCGCGAAAATTGTAGGAATGAACCCTGCGTGTTTTGTAAATTGCGTCACCATATACTTTTACATTCCGTAGGTAATAAGACCGCAAATCAATCGCTTAAATGGAAACAAAGGAAAAAAGCTGATAGATAAAATGATTAAACTAATAATGAAAATCAAGGTTCTTTAAAATTATGACTATCACCTGACACTCTTTTAAAACTGGTTTCCGTTCTCGCGATCGGTTCTAAGTCAAGCAAATTGATCTATGCCCAGCTGGATGATGGTGCCGCTGTTTCTATTTTAAACTTCAAAATCAAAAAATAATAGGAGCCAAAGGATTTACTAATAATTTTTCATTGTTCCGCGCCGGCGATGTTCAAGTCAGCTTGTATGCAAACAAAAGGGTTAATTTTGAAATAAAATTCGAATGCTCCACTTACATGCTACAAAATGTATTAGTAGTTAGCGATCTCGCTCTCCCAAATCAATCTAAGAGCACAGATTTGGCGGATTATTGCTACCATAAGTTGGGTATAAAAATCTCTCCGTGCAATGCAACTCCTGATTAACTATTGGGACAGAGCCATGCTGATCTATTAATTACCCAAGAATATCGATATCTAAAACAAAAGAAATTATTCTTATCACGTTCCCTGCACGAAGCGAATAGTTCTCGAAACGTAAGACAAATCAATTCTTTAAACTTTGAAATGGTAAAATCTAAGACTGACGTGAAAGAGAATTCATTAGAAGAGTTGTTAGACAAGAAAATAGAATCATGATTTGACGTAGTATGAAGATTCCGTTGAAAAATCCCGAAAGACATAGACGAGCTATTGATATTTTAAATAAAACTATCCGCTACACGAACGAAGCTTGAGAGGTTGGGTTACTATGGAAATGGGATGATAAACTTACTACAAATGGTCACTCTACTGCTTTAACGCGACTTTACCTCATTGAGAAAAATCTGGATATGGAGAAAAATTACGCTAATCTTTATTTCAGAGAGATAGATCGTCTGCTTGAAAATAAATTTGCCGACAAAGCTCTAGAAAAACCTAAAAATCCGCGCGAATGGTACCTTCCTTATTTTGGAGTTAGGAATATTGATAAGCCAGGAAAAATCTGATTCTTTTTTGACGCCACTGCAAAAACTTCCGGAGTAAGTTTAAATGATTTTTTATTAACAGGAACAGACATCTTATACTCTCTCTTAGATTGTAATGCGATTTAGGTAATATTATTTCGCAATAAAATCAGATATTCTGGATATGTTCTTAATGATCAAAGTTAGACAAGAAGATCGGGAGGCACAGCGGATTTTATGAAGAAATAAAGATCGCGCGGTTGAATCCGAAGAGTACGAAATAACGTCACTACTTTTCGGTGCTAAATCGTCTCCTTGTACAGCACTATATGTCAAAGATAAAAATGCGAGTCTATTCCTATCCAAATATCCGGCATCTGCTAATAGCCTTATGGAAAATTGTTATATGGTTGATTTCCTCGACAGTTGCGTGTCTCGAGAAGAAACTTGTGAGCGAGTAAAGCAGGTAACCGAAATAAATTCATTTGCTGATTGGAAAATGCACTACTGGGCGTCAAATTACGATACAGTTTTAAATAGTTTTCAGCAGTCAAAAACGAATAGAAAATTAATCTCGGTTGAAAAAACATGCAAAACTGAAGAAATACTTTGTTTGGATTGGAATCATTTAACGGACAAACTATTATTAATTACAGATTTTCAAAATATTGAGACGGATATTTTAAGTGGTAAAAAGAGTCCAACAAAAAGACAATATTTAGCTGTTGTTATGTCGATTTTTGGTCCATCAGGTTTTATAACGCCGTTGACAATAAAATCGCTAGTTATTATGCAAACTGTATGGAAGAGTAAAATCAATTGGGACCAGAGACTAGAAAAAAGGGAATTCAAAGAGTGTAAATAATGGGTACGCGATTTGTATAAGACAAAATTTTTTCGTTCAGAACGATGCTATCGGCTAAAGATGGAATAACAAAGTACCGCGGAATTACACATTTATTGTGATGCAAGCTCAGCGGCTTTTTCGGTAGGCGCGTATTGACGTTTCGGGTTATTGAACGGAGATTACAAAGTGACATTCATAATGTCGAAGAGTCGTGTAGTTTTCTTAAAGAAAGAGGTAGAATCCATACCGTGATTAGAACTTCAAGCCGCCGTAATAGCTGTTAGAATGGCGACAGTAATTAGCATCGAGCATAATTTTGTAGTTACACGACGCGTTTTTCGGACGGATGCAAGAACGGTATTATACTGAATAATGAGAGAACTCCGTGAATTTAAGACTTTTGTGGCGAATCGTTTAATCGAATTTGCGAAACTATAAGAAGTTGCCGATTAGCGTTGGGTTCTGACTGAGGAGAATCCCGCAGATGACGAAACATGTTATAGGCCAAGAGCCTTGGAAGGAGGAAGCCGATGAATAAACGGACCAACCTTTTTATACAAAAAAGAGACGCAATGGCCTATAAATAATGTTTATGCAAAGCTTGACGATAATATACTTAAGACAACGAGTATAGAAGCGCACTTTTCCATCAAAGGACCGGCGATCGATTTCTAGAGATTTTCGTCATGAACAAGGCATTTATCGGTGGTAGCGTGAATTTTGAAAGCAATTAACTTGATGTAAAGAATGTCAGAAATACCACTTATTGTTCGATTAAAAGCCAGACAAGCTTGCATTAGAATCAGTCAAGCGATCTCATTTCCACAAGAAATACAGGCTTCATAAAACGACGAGCCTATACCTAACAATAGTTGCATCATTTGTTAAGATCCTCATTTGACGAAAGCAAAATTCTATGAGCTGATGGTCGAATAGCTAGATGTAAAAATGTCGAAATAGCTACTCACCCGATAGTTTTGAATTCAAAAGAAAAATTTACTGAATTAATAATCACCAATTTTCACGAGAAATTTAATCACGGCAATCACAAGAGTGTTATTAATGAAATAAGGCAAACATATTGGATAGTTGGATTACGGCAATGTCTGAGAAACGTGGTCAGTCATTGTATGAATTGTAAAATTCTTCGAGGGAAAACATGCAACCCTAAAATGGGATTATTACCGGACACGAGATTATCATACAGACTACGCCCATTTACACATAGCGGTCTTGACTACTTAAGCCCCTTATTCATGACAGTAGGTAGAAGAGTAGAAAAAAGATATGAAGCCTTATTTATCTGCATACGTACTAAGACGATTCATTTGGAGGTAGCAAATAGTCTTTCCACTAACAGAGCGATGATGGCACTAAAATGTTACCAAACTTCAGAGGCATGAGCAAGGAGTAAAAATTAGCTTTTATGGAATTCAAAAATGAAAAACTGCAAGAATTTGCCACAGGTAATAACATAGACTAGAAGTTCAATCTGCCAAGTGCTCCGCATATGGGGAGGGGGAGGGTTCGGGAGCGACAGGTGCGCACTGTTAAGACGGCGGTTTTAGCAATATTGAAGGGTTGACGCACAAAAGAAGAGATTCTGCGAACAACTCTAGCTGAAATAGAACACTGCAATAACTTAAACCTTTTAACCCATGTATCAGTCGACCCGCAAGATGATAAAGCGCTTACTCCAAACCATTCTTTGATCGGTGCGTCTTCTGGAGAAATCAGATTTGGGCGAAGTGACGCACAAATCTTATGCACAAACAGACATTGGCGTATAGCGCAATTCAACGCAGATTATTTCTGGCAAAACTGGCTAAAAGAGTACCTTACGACACTGATACCTCGAAAAAAATGGTTCAAAGAAAGAAAATCCTTGAAAGAGGGCGATATAGTCTTAAAGTAGTCTATCACCGATATATAGCACATATTTTACATATTTTACTAGAAAATTTTTATTAAACGTTATAGTAACTGTTATTTAACCTGAGAATAATATCCTTGGTACTAAAAATCATGCAATATATTCATAAAAATTTGCTGTTAAATTTTTCAGATACTAGGGATTTAGGAAAAATTAAACAAATCGACTAAGACTTTTTTATTTTACATCTAATTTTCAATTTTTTGGGCTCATTCTTTTCCTTAAGCAAATTGATTGGGGGTCACCAGGGTAAAATCTGTCGAATTTTTTGCAAATTTTTCCCTGGGGACCCCCAATGAATTTGTTTGAGGAAGAAAATGAGCCCAAAAAATTGAATATTAGATGTAACCTAAAAATGTCTTAGTCAATTTGTTAAATTTTTTCTAAATCTCCAGTATCCAAAAAATTTAACAACAAAATTTTATGAAAAAAATCGTATGATTCTTAGCACTTGGAATATGATTGTTAGGCCAAGTGACAGTTCTTATAACTTTAAATCGACGTATGTAGTAAAAAAAATTTAAAATATATGCTGTGTAGGGGTAATATACTACCTTATTACAAGAGGGAAATTTAGCACAAAATAAGTGGCGGAAGACAGTGATAACGCGCGTGTTACCAGGCAAAGACGGCCAAGTTCGAACGGCAGAGGTGCGAACTGCGAGCGGGCGTTTCTTACGACCTACAAGAATACTTGTGTGAATTTCTGAAGTACAAAACTAAGTTTTGTACAGGGGTAGAATGTTACGGAGGGAATCTCCGATTAATTGCTAAGAGAAAAAGCATGCATTTGTTTAATTTATTTTTGAAGTTATACTTCTATAGGCACGTTATGCAGGGGGGTAAATCAACGGTTTCAACATTCTCTCACTTTCTAAAATGTGCAACAGAAGTGGATTTGGAAATGTGTAACGAAAGTGAGTTCTATGTATACCGGAAGTGAATTTGGATTACTATTCTATATTTTAAAAATGTATAACGAAAGAAAATTTCAATTCTTCAATTCAAAAAAAAAAAAAAAAACACTTTCCACAAGGTTCGAACTCACGACCTTCTCTACGTTAGCCGAGAACCGTATCCATCTACCCACGAGCAATCTCTTTGAGTCAATTACTTTTACTGCCTTTTACACTGTTGTTTATGACTTCTTTTTAATTAAAAATGTATATTTACTGTTTATTAATTGATTTGTTTTTCTAATTATCGATGGAATATTTACATTATTTACTTGATTATATAATTTTTTTTGAAAATTTAAAAGCAATGTTTAAGAGCCATACCCTTTATCTCATTATTGGTTAATTCATACAAGGTCCAATGGATGAATTATTTGATTTTTATTGCGTCTTATTTTTTCAAAAATTTTAAAGTCAAGCAACATAAGTGAATCAGTGACCGCTCCAGTCTCACCGTTCGGCTTGAGATTCCGCCACATATATACTTATATCGTCAATGTATAGTATATTATGTATACCATGAGTTAAGCGTGTCTGTGTGTACGTATATACATACGTGTGGATGTCTGCGTAAATGTGTGTAAGTGTGAGTGCATGTGTGTGTAATACACCAATGTAAAAATTTGTTCTTGTATTCACATACAGCAAAAAATAACCAAACAATTTTTGCAGGCTCAGCGATCGATGCGGATGCCCATTATTAATTAAACGGGTTATTATTATGACTTAACCTCAAACTATTTTGAAATATGCGACAGTAAGAATAACAATTCTTATGGGTTTTGTAAAGGGAAAAAAACAACTATATCACGGAGCATAAGTAGAGAGGTGTTTGTGACGTAAAAACATTACCTCCATTCCAAGTGTTTTGGATGTATCCATATCCAATTGATATGGAAAAATTTTGAAAAAAATTATAGCATATTTAGGAAATCATGACAAGTATGCAGAAATAATTGCTTTCGGCTCTGTGCACACATAACTTTGGACTATTCAAAAATACGAATTATCTCAATCAGAAAGCCAGATGGGCTAAAAAAAAACAATTTTTACGGGTATCTTGAAGGGTAAATAAATATGTAGTCAAACAAATGGAGCAAATTTAGTCGACGTTACGTCATAACCGCAATTTTCCGAATTTCGGGTATGTCTTGGTACCCAAAAAGAGGTAAACAAATTTCGAAAAAAATTATAACATATTTAAGATATGAATACAAACGCGTAAAAATTATTCCAGAACAATTTTATAACAGCACAACCTTTAGAAAACAAAAAACACGTTGTATGTACATGGACGGGTAGCAAGGTAGGTCGAAAATAACAATTTTTACAATTCAATGCAGACATGCATACGTGACTTAGAATTGATTTTTTGTATTGTTTAGAAACAACATAACGTAAAACAGACTAGCGTTTTTAAGTTTGTTTTCTTTTAGAATAAACTCATCGCATCTTATGTATAATTTTCTTTATTGTCATGCTATTCACGCACATAACTTTCGTTCTGCCTCAAAGAGCTTGCCAAGTCTACCTCACACCCTTCAGAACCTCAGTCAATGCATGGCATGTCGATCGCTCTACCCTAAAGCTGTGCTAATTGTTAGCAAGACTGACCATCTTACATATGTGCCCTCGAAGCATTCTGTCCAATATTTTTCCAGCGTTATCCAGCATGCACAGGAGTCGAAATGACGACGGGGACACGGGTGGACCCTTGCCCATGTCCAACAGAACAAGACGCTGGATCTTCCACAGTCCACCGAACATGACCGCTCTCAGGCTAGCAATATACATGTTTAGCGGGACGTGTGGACTCTCCGCCACCACGACCCTGAGGATCGTATTAGGCACCCCGTCCAGGCCCGGGGCCTTTCGTCCCGGCAGGGTAGATACAACTGCCAAAAGTTCCGTTTGCATGAACAGCGAAGCCTTGATGTCTACGGCCGTGCTAGCACGCTCTTCTCCCCCCTCTCGGATGTGACGGACAAAGAGCGGCAACGACTTCCTGCAGAAATGCCGGTTCCATCAGCCCCACCGATCCGGAGCTACCTAGTCGTTTTGTGACTATCCGGTAGCCTAGCCTCCAGTCATCCACGTTTATTTCGGCAATGAACTCGGACCATTGACGGGCCTTGTTGCTCTTATCGTTGCACCATTTTTTGATCATATGTATGTTACGTCTTACCAGCTGCTCGGCCTCCGATGGCCCTGTGATCTTAATAAGATCAGCAGAAGAAAGCGCACTATCCAAAGTTTCACGCAGCGCTTTTCGATTGATCCGCGCCACGCTCCATCTTGAGGCTCACACCCAGAGCGCTTCTCGCAAGACGGCACCAGGCAGTATATCCAGTCTATACGTAATAAGCTAATAGTCGCTTGCTGAGAAGTCCTCCAAGAGCTTCTAGGCTGACACCTGTGCTGCCGTACCCGGCCTTGCAAGGGTCACATCGATAATTAAACCCCTGATTTCAATTCAGCTGAACGTCGCTTCATCATCAGAATTTAACACGGTGAGGTCGAGGCTTGCAGCCATCTTTAGCACCACCCACCCCCTAGAATCGGTTCTCGTCTCACCCTAAGCATCGGTCTTGGAGTTAAGATCACCGGCCAGTACCACATTGACTATCGCCCCGAACGCTCGAACGGCATGCTCAAAGGCAGCAAGCTGCTCCCAGAAATCACCGATCGCTATGTTGAAGGAAATGTAGCAACTTATTTAGGTAACACGGCCACTCTCGATCTACGCGAAACTACTACTCACTCAGAGTCGGATAGCTGGAAGTTGACCCTCTTGCAGACCACGATGGCTGCCGTTCCCTTGTGGTCGCCGTACCAGCCCGCCCCCAAGCGCGTGCAGTACCTAATCACTTTTCATAAGCAGATCCACACAGCGATCGTAGATGAACCAGGACAACAACTCCTGCGAGAGGCAGGACCTTTCTAGGTTCCCTGCAGGATCAGCGCCTTTGAGTCTGCTTGTCTCCTTTAGCTGCCTTGAGGGCAGCACACACAGCAGTTTCCGCCACGTGGTGAAGATCAGTCACCCGATCTAGGCCGAGACACAGATAGCATCTCGAGTCTTTTGTGCAGCAGCTCCTGGCCCGGTGATATATCTGACCGCACCTCTAACAGGCACCGACTCTTTCTGTCCCCATGCAGTCGCGTGCGAGATGCTCGAAATCAAGGCGACTGAAGCAGCGCTCGGCTTTCTTTTTCGCTTGGCCTATCCTGCAGTTAACCCATCCTACCTCCACAAGGACCACTGTTACTCAACTTTATTATTACACGGAGACAAATAACTGTGATCACGGCTTTTATAAGAGCCTTTTAAGTAGCCCAGCAACCAACTTTTAACAGGTCCCACTCAAGTCCCGACTGAGTCCCACTTAAATCACAACCAAGTTTCAATGAATAGGTCCACCCTCAAATTCCGATTTAGTCTTATTAAAATTCTAACCAAGTTCGAAACAAGTCCCACTTACATTTTAAAACAGTTACACTTAAATCCTAACCAAAAATGATAAGTCCCACTTAAGTCCTAACATAGTCACACTTAAATCTTAACTAAGATCCAACCGAATCGCACTCAAATCTTAACTTAGTCCAACTTAAACGTCAACCAAGATCCAACAAGTCCCACTTAAATCTTAACTTAGTTTCACATAAATCCTAACCAAGTTTCAAGCAAGTCCGACTCAAATCCTAACTTAGTTCCACTTGAATCCTAACCATGTTTTAACAAGTCCTTTTTAAGTTCCAACTTTGTCCCACAGAAATCCTAACCAAGTACCAAGCAAGTCTCACTCAAATCACAACTTCGTGTTTCTTAAATCCCAACCAAGTTTTAACTAGTCCCACTTACAACTCACTTTAGTTCCATTTAAATCCCAACAAAGTTCCAACAAGACCCACTTACGTCCAAACTTAGTCCAACAGAAATCCTTACTAAGTTAATTATAGGTCTCACTTAACTAGAAACTTAGCCCTACCTAAATCTTAACCAGGTATCAAAAAAGTCACACTTAAATACCAACTTTGTATCTATTAAATCTCAACCAAGTTAGAACAAGTCTTACTTAAGGCCCTACTTACTCCTATTCTAATTTAAACCATCTTTGACCAAGTCTCACTTAAGTCCTAACATAGTCCCACTTGAATCACACCTAAGTTCCAAATAGGTCAAGCCTTTAATTCCGACTTAGTCCTACTTATATTCTAACCAAGTTTCAAAGAAGTCTCACTTACATACCAACTAAGTTTCACTTAAATCCCAACCAAGTAACAACAATTCCCACTTTAGTCCCAACTTAGTCCCACTTAAATCACAACCAAGTTACAAATAGGTTCACCCTTAAATTTAGATTGACTCCCAATTAAATTCTCACCATGTTCTAAGTAAGTCCCTCTATAACTCCAGTTTGACGATTTTTTTTTTTCAAACAACTAGAAATTCGTTTTAAGTCATACATTAGTTATAACATAACTTGTTAAAATGGTTTAATGAGGATTACGTGTCTTAGACTTTATATTTAAGGTTGCAAATTATTAAACCTAACCTATAACATTGTTTTAAATTAAATTTCAAGCCGGTCAAAATCAACTAGCTTCAGATAGAAAATAGATAGAAAAACGTTTTTTTTTTAAATTGTAGGCTATCGCATAGCGCATTTGGAAAAATTGTAGCCAAATGTTAGTAATGACGACATAACCTAAAAATATATAAAGTTTTGGAGATTTCTTTTTTTCAAACATTTGAAAATTTGTTTTTAGTCATACATTCGCTATAACATGACTTGTTAAAATGGTTTTATGAGGATGACGTGTCTTTAACTTTATATTTAAGGTTGCAAATTATTAAACCTAACCTAAAACATTGTTTTAAATTACATTTCAAGCTGGTCAAAATCAACAAGCTCCAGATAGAAAATAGATGAAGATACGATTTTTTTTAAATTGTTGGTAATCGCATAGTGGATTTCGAAACATGAAAGCCAGATGTTAATAACTATCACATAACCTCAAAGTGGAGTAAGTTTTAGCG
>JAPYYV010010264.1:0-11426 GCA_030522625.1 Copidosoma aretas
GGGGGTTGACGGGGGACTTGGGGGGCGTTGGGGGGGCTTGCGGGGGACTTACGGGGGACTTTTGAGCATCGACGCACATTTGAGCATCGCCGCCATTGTCCGCCACCCCCATTTAGGGGTAGTTTCGAACGTATTTTCAATCTCTTCCCATTAAAAAGCCTTCAGCCCTAAAAAATTAATTCCAACGGGATTCGATTCAGAAAAATTCACTCTACACGCCATTTCCCGGAAATGCCACCGTAACATATCATCCTGTATTTGTAGCGTCATTACCTACGCACCATTTATCGATTGCATGAATTTTCGTAATTTCAGAGTAAAATTTAATGAAGCCCTGTCAATACAAAAACTTAAAATGACTATTCTATACTACACAACAACTACAGTGAGATCTGACAAATGATTCTAAAAAAGTATCAATTATCATAAAAACTTTATGCTCATGACAAGATAATAGTCATAGTGTATCGACTTTTCTCATGACTTATGAAAGTATAAAGCATTTTCCGACGGACAACCATTATGTTTTCAAAGCTATATTCCTATAATGTACATATCAGCATGTAGAAAAGGACAATACTCTAATTTTTTTTACCATTTTATGTTGGATTAAGATAAACCATTATCTACCATTTTTTATGTAAACTAACTAGTTACATGATGAAATTAAGGATATTTACTACTAACTTGTGAATACGCACTTTGATCGAGGATGGCACATTTTTAGGGTATGTATTTTACTCGAAATAATACGATCAAAATTTGAATCCCTGATCAATATTCAAAACAATTTCATATTAGTATGGTCTGATCAACTCCTTGTAAAGTACATATCAACAACTCATTGTAAAAACAACTGGAATAAAATATGATAGTAAAAGTAAATAAGTGTGGTACATATGATATGCTACACAGACTAATGATTTCTGACAATAAGATTAGACGACGGATCTTTCTTAAAATGTTTTTCTACTGCATATTTACACTTATGATATTTTATTTTTATGTTAGTTTCAATTTTTTTTTACTTTAACAACTTTTTATTGGGCTATAATGTTTGTTCTTACGTAATTACGACTTGGGCTAGACAAATTTATCCTTCTCGATCAAAATAATGCAACGTGAATACTTGGCGTCGCCATAAATCAGGCATTTGTTACAACTGGTCTGTCCTGTATCCTTAATGAATTTGCAAAGCGGAAACTCTTTTGTGAATCGAAACTTCTTGCATTTTTGATTGACTTGTATTACTAACACATGTCATATTGTAAAAAAATCATTATATTTGTATGTGAATTATAGTTCTTCACATAAATGTTATATTACCTTCGTATGCGTATAAATTGTCTCACAGACCAAATTTTTCATTGGAAAAACAACGTATTAAGAAAAACTATGAAAAATCCCTTTTCCATACGCGGAGCTGAATTTGAAATATTCAACCTGCATCTAAATGCAAGAGATCAAACTTTACTTGATAACTTTAGCGTACCCTTAATAAATTTTCTTTTTATACTTGTATCATTCCATTAGTACTTTAACAACCAAACTAAGCGCTTAGTTCGAATAAAATTTGCCCTAACGAGTGTCTTATTTTTTAGAGTTCTTCTTGTGATATTTATCGGTATGCTTTAACGGTATTAAGTTTCAAAAGAATCAATGTATAGGATGGTTTTAAGTTGAGAGCCAAACCGCCATGTATTAAATTTCATACACTGACCAGTCGGATTTATACACTATACCTTCTTTTTAATAAATAAGATGACATCCCTAGAATTATGGTTATGACCGCTCATGTTACCGAGAAAACGTCCATGATCTTACGACGTTACTGCTACTAGCTACAATCAAACTTTGAGTTGTGAATAAATAACTTTATACTTGTCAACTCTGGAGTACGAAACTGTCTTATATACGTGTCAAAGAGATTATCATTTGTTTTTACGATGATATTTGTTAAGTACAATATTAATTGGTCATTATGGACCAAAGTAAACGAAAGCAATCTAGTTCATGTATTTTTTTATTTTTCATAGGCACGCAAGGAATCTACAACACATTATAATCATTTTAAGTAGAAATTTTATCTTAGAAAGTAAACAAAAAATTACCTTATCATTTCGTACTTCTTCATGAATATTTTTATTCAGATACAGTGCAAACGGATCACAATATTCTTACGAAATTTGTGTCCGGGTATTAAAATTAAGAAACTAGAAAGGTGTATTTTAATTTATTTACGTTAAAAAAATTGTTGAAATTCCAAGCATAAAACAGCAGATAGTAAATACACTTTTAATAACAATCGTTAGCCAAAAATAATTAATACTGAAATACACGTTTCATATCATTTACATAACAATGATAGACCGGATCATGCTTTCGAAAGCAACAAAATAAAATATTCATCTTATAACAGTTATAATCTCGACAAAGCAGCATCTGTTGAATATTTTCAGTCTAAATAACTAAAAATAATGAATATTAAAATATTAAAATTAGTGAAGAGCTGCCTACTATGTTTTAAAATCAAAAGAAGAAAGAGGACCTTAATTATAATTAAAAGTTAAAAGAGAATCAGGCAGAAGTGAGTGAGTCAAAATTATTAGTGAACACAAATAGCATGCAAGATAATGTAAGAGCCCATGGGAGTACCTAAAAAAGGTTCAAGAGAATAAGAAAGAAAACTTGGGAGCAGCAAAAAGAAGTTGGAAGATTCAAATTGAAGTTAAGAGATCAAAGAGAGGTTAAGAGATTTAGATAAAAGACAAGTGAATCATGCAGATTTTAGGATCAGAAATAAAACAATAAAACCAAAGATCATAGTATACTTAAAAGAGTATTAAAAAGCTTTTGAAGAGAAGTTGAAGCAGTTTAGAAGTGTTCGAAGTATTTTAGTGGACATCCCCCCGTTCCGTAGCTCTCACATTAAAGAGACTAAAAAAGAACTTTATTGTATAAAAGCGTATTAAAGAGAATAAAAAAATTACCAGTGGGTATAAAAACAAATAGAATGCTGAAAAATGTTGTAGTTCATGCGAGCACTTTAAAAATCTCAAGAGAACTAAAGAGCTTACGAGGATCAAAGAGCAATTGAGAAAAAGGAAGAGAAGATTAACAGTTAATAAAGACGTTGAAAGATTTTAATAGAATATCATAGAATAAAAGAAACGTTGAGATGAGAAATAGAGCACAGGACAAGCATAAGCGAGCATAAGAAAAACTTTTATTGAGAACTTGGAGGAATCTGTATCAAAAGTTAAAAGTACATAAGTGGACCGCTCCTCGGCGATTTGATGCCCGGATTAAATACGTCAACATGTATCAACTACGTACATTTTTTAGCCTGATGGTAGAGTTCTATCAGCCGTTTCTAAAGTGGTAGTGTTTAGTGGAATTTGTTTCATTGTTGAGCTGGTACCGAAGTTGTCATGTTATTAGATCGTCGTCCGTAATCGAAGAACTGACTTTGACACTACGATGCTACAGAAATCATATTTTCATAATTAAATCATAAAGAATGCAGAGCCGTATTCTACTGTTTTTCTTCCGAATCCCTAGATTTAATTTGTCCTGTCTGTCACAGCACAAATGATTAAATTAATGATTCAAAAGCTTATAACATTTGAGGAAATACATTATATTTGATATTTTTGACTAGGTTGATGTCAGGTTCATAAACTGATGATTCCAAATATTAATACGTATGCATATGTGTCTTTCTATATTATGTAGTGAATTAGTGTAGGGCGGGGGTAACTCCTCCCCCCCTTACATCTTATACACTGACACCTATGATGCGTTAAAAATAGGGTGATCATATGCTTCCTTTTCAGAATTTTCGAAATATGAGTGCCTCCTTCTTCCTCGCACTCTCTGCACCGCCCACATACTTTTTATTTAGCCCCCACAGTGGCCGACAGTCCCTTCTTAGCAAACCCCCTGCCCGCACTCCCCTACACAGTTAGGTAAATTCTTGTTGATTATTCTGTTATTTAAAATGATTTAGCCCCTCTATAGCCCCCTTACTGCCCCTGCACAATTCTCATGCCCCCCCCCCCCAGCACAGCCCCCCGACAGCTGCCCGCAGACCCTCTACATACCTTTCATAAGACATCAATTTATGTTTTCATCTCTTCGAACTTCGCAACAGCTCCTTGGCCCATCAATAATATCATAACAATGTTCCATTTATTATATTTAAGTTTTATGTTGTTATGGTTGTGAATATGAACTAACACTATATAATGTCATATGTGTGTATTAATCTTGAGATATGCGTCATGCCATTCTGGATGTAGAGTAAGTCGTCAGTGAGATACTCAACAGTGCGGATGCTCACTCATTGTATACATCGTACCTTACTTTAATAAACGTATAAGTACTTCAACTATCATGTGTCTTATTATCTAATATATATAAACTAAACTATAACATGGCGCTGCGGCAAGAGATCGAAAAAGAACAATATAACAAAGAAAATAAAAACAAGTAATAATAAGGACAGAAGTAAAAAGTAAGATATAGTAAAATAATACTAAGGCTGCAAAGATGCCAACAGATACAGAGAGTGGAGCTGAACTACCGCAAGTGATAATACAAGAACCGAGATTAGCTGGAATAAAACCTCCAAATATTTTGACTAATTTGTCAGCAGAGGGTTTTAAGAAGTGGAAACAGTGCTTCGAAATATATGGAACGGCTTCTGGAGTGGACAAGCTAAGTGAAGAAGTACAAGTAGCAGTATTGTTACACACAATGGGAGAAGCATGTATAGAGATATACAATACTTTGTCATCGACGGACACTGAGAGAAAGGAGTATAAATTAACGATGAAAAAATTTGAAGAGTATTTTATACCAGTTAAAAATGAAAGTGTCAGCTCTCATTTTTCACAAGAAATCAACACGAAGGAGAAACGGTTGATGCATATATCACGGAACTAAAAAAGATAAGCGTAGACTGTGAATTTGGAACACTAAGAGATAGACTAATAAGAGATCGTATAGTTGCAGGAGTATTGGATAAAAGGATAAAGGACAGATTATTGCGAGAAAGTGAATTGACCTTACAAAAGACAATTAAAGCAGCAGAGCCAGCAGAGCATCATGCAAAGCAAATGGATAATACAGTGTTGGATGTTGGAGCAGTAAAAAAGACGAATATCAAAAGGAAAGAAGAACAAAGTAAATAGGAAAGTGAAACTGAAGGACAAAGAAGAGGGCAACAGCAACAGACATCAGCGGCAAGCAGTAGTAAAAGCACAGCATGGCAGGACAAGCAATGTCAGAGGTGTGAATATAATCATCAATACGGGAAGTGTCCGGCTTATGGAAAGGCATGTAAGAAATGTAGCAAGATAGGGCACTTTGCGAAAACGTGTAGACAAAAGAAAACAGTACATGTTATAGAAGCCGGGAATAGAAATGAAGAAAGTTGTGTTGATGACGAATTTAGGCAGCTGTTCGTGGATACGGTTAGTGTAGTAAATACTGTAGATGTAAGTAAAGATTAGATAGAGGACGTAAAATTCCCAGAATATGATGGTATGAGAGTTGCGTCTAAAATTGATACTGGAGCACAGTGTAATATTATTACACAAAGCATTTGCAAAAAGTTTGGTATACAAGAAGTATAAAAATCGAATAATAAATTGTCCAGTTATACTTGTTAAAAAATTATTACTGCGGGAAGTATCAATTTGAAATGCAATATTAATAATGAGCAAAAAAATATTGAATTTCAAGTAGTAGAGAAACCCGATGCCCATATTAGGATTAAAAATGTTGTGTGATTTTAATTTAATTAAAATAATGCCTAGTAAAACTATTAATTGTATTAATAAAAAGGATATGAGTAATTATTATTTAAACGTTTATAAGGATTTATTCAAAGGTCATGGGTTGATAAAGCATTATGAGTTAGTAGGAAAAGTAGAACCAGGTAGACATGTGCCTTTCAAAATGCAAAGTAAATTAAAAAATAAACTAGATAAAATGGAAAAAGAAAAAGTAATAACAAAAATTAATAAGCCAACAGATTTCGTAATTTCTTTGGTAGTAGTCAGTAAACAAAATGGAGCACTAAGAGTCTGCCTGGATCCACAATATTTGAATACGTGCATAAAAAGAGAACATATGCAGTTACTAACTGTAGAGGAAATAACTGCAGGATTAAAAGGGGCAAAATATTTTGCAACTCTAAATGCAGATAAGGTATTCTGGAAAATAGCGTTATCTGAAGAAAGTAGAGAGTATACAACGTTTAATACGCCTTTTGGTCGATATTGTTTTAATAGAATGCCTTATGGTTTGTGTTCAAGCCCTAAAGTTTTTCACAGAATATTTAATGAAATATTCTCTGGTATAAAAAATGTAAAAATTTATGTTGATGATATTTTGGTGTGGTCTGAGACAAAAGAAGAATGAAGTAAAATCTTGGAAAAAGTATTTGAAAGAGCAAGACAATATAATGTTAAATTTAATTCTGATAAATTTCAATTTATAGTAGATAAAGTAAAATATGTAGGACATATATTTTCACAGAAAGGTGTAGAAGTTGATATGGAAAAAATAGAAGCAATAATCAAAATGAGTAAACTAAAAAATGAAAAAGGATTATTGGCATTTTCGGTGATGATTAATTATGTTTCAAAATTTATACCAAATTGCTCACAATTAACAGCTAGCTTGAGGCAAATGATAAGAAATGATGTAAAGTACCAATGGGGCGATGCACAGAAAAACGTTTTTAATAAGTTGAAATTATTGTTAAGCAGTCCTCCAGTGCTAAAATATTTTGATGTAACCAAGCCAATGGAACTTAGTGTAGATGCTTCAAGTGAAGGATTGGGCTGTGTTTTATTACAAGAAGGGAGACCTGTGGCTTATGGTTCAAGATCATTAACTAATACAGAAAAAAATTACAGTCAGATTGAAAAATAATGTCTTGCAATAGTGTTTTGGTGTAATAAATTTTATCAATACTTATATGCACAAAAATTTGAAGTAGAAACTGACCATAAGCCACTGGTCCCAATATTTGAAAAATCGTTAAATAAAAGTCCGTTGAGATTGCAAAGAATGAGGATAAGTATCCAAAATCATGACTCTAAACTAAAGTATGTACCAGGCAAAAAGTTATTGATTGCAGATCCTTTAAGTAGAGCATATTTGAAAGTGTTTAAAGCTACTGAAGAAGAACAAGTACAAGCTTTTGTTGCGATGGTTTAAGCCAATGTTGACATATCAGACCAACGATTAAAAGAGTTAAAGATGGAAACGTACAAGGATAAGGAACTGCAAATAGTTATAAAATATATTAGAGAAGGTTGGCCCAAAAATAAATATGATGCTGTTGAGTACGTCAAACCTTACTTTAATTTTAAAGATGAATTAACAGAAATAAATGGTTTGGTAGTTAAAAATTCTTGTATAGTGGTTCCTTATTCTTGTAGGTCTACAATGTTAGAAAAATTACTTCATACGCATATGGGCAAAGGAAAATGTTAAGCACAAGCAAAAAACTTATTATATTTGCCTGGTATTTTAAAAAAAATGACGAAAAAATAGGCAGTTGTGAAATATGTTTACGGTATCAGAGGGCTAATTCGAGAGAGCCAATGGTACAGAAAGAGATACTCAATAAACTTTGGCAAATATTTGCTACTGATATTTTTCATTTAAATAATAAAGATGACATTTTAGTAATTGATACATATGGTAAATTTATAGAAATAGAACAACTAAAAGACTTGGCAGCAGAGACCACAATTAAAGCATTAAAAGAGATATTTTCTAGACATGGCATACCTGAAGTATTATATTCAGATGAAGGGTTACAATATGTTAATTACAAATTTAAACAATTTGAAAATGACGGAGTTTTAAACATGTCAAAGTCTCACCAAAATATCATCAAGCTAACGGTCCTGCTGAAAGGCATATACAAACAGTAAAAAGAGTACTAAAAAAAGCTTTACAAGAAAATAAAGACATAAATTTAGCTTTACTATAAGTGCAAAATGTGCCTTTAGGCAAAGAAGCTGTCACATCTTCTGAATTATTATACAATAAACGGGTTAAACATCTAATACCGGATTGCCGTAAACAAATAAGAAAAAATCAGAGTCATGTAAAGGTATTGAAAAAGCGACAAATACAACAAATATTTTATTATGATAAAAAAACTAAAGCTCTTAATAAACTACAGGTAGGTAATCGTGTGAAAATACATTACATGGACCATAAAGTGTTACCACACAAAAGTGGAATAATAGTCAATGTTAGTGCGGATAATCCTGATTCATATGTTGTAAAAAATGAAAAAGAGAATCTTATTAAGCGTAATCGCGGTGAACTTTCTAAGGGTATTAATTTTGAACGAGAGACGGAGATGTTAAATGAGGATGAACAAATGGAGAACCTAGATAATAATGGTGATAATGAACGAATAGATGATAATGTACCTACACATACAACAGAGCTAAATCAGTCGTTTTTTCAATCACCCATTAAGCCTAAACCAATAATAAGTACAAGGTTAGGCAGAGTTATAAAGAGACCCTTATATCTACGAGATTATCAATGTTCTTAAATTCATTATTATAACGGTATATATCAAACAAATAATTTAAAAAAAAAAGGAAAAGATGTTATGGTTGTGAGTATGAACTAACACTATGTAATGTCATATGCGTGTATTAATCTTGAGACATGTGTCATGCCATTCTGGCTGTAGAGTAAGTCGTCAGTGAGACACTCAATAGTGCGGATGCTCACTCATTGTATACATATTACCTTACTTTACTAAACGTATAAGTACTTCAACTATCATGTGTCTTATTATCTAATATATATAAACTAAACTATAACAGATGTATACAACACATGAAAATCTCGGATTTTTGACGTATTGTTTATATTCATAGAAACAGGTGCACTAACCTTAAATGTATTTAAAATTTTTAAAAACCTTTATGCTTTCAAAATAATTATACTGGTGTATTCAGCACTTATTGTAATTGTTGCGAGTTATTTAGCGTTATTCAGAATGCACCACGTGGAGGTATACCTGCTTTGCATTCCATGTGTATATGTTTGTGTCTGTGTGTGAATTTTTTTAATATGCTCGAACTATATCAGTAGTATATTTTCATCAGTGTTTTTAATAGAATGATGAAGATTATGTAGATATGTTATTTTATATTTTAGAAATCTTCATCCCATGCTGTATTTGGACTTGAGTTAATTAATAATACAAGCTTGTCCAAAAATGTTTTCAATTTCGGAATCATGGTCTACAAGCCCCATAAGAATATCAGTTTCCTTATTAATGCCATAATGTACTCCATTAAATGATATTAAATCATTGAAAAATATTCTGCCTCTGGCTTTATTCAATTAAAACTTGAAATAAAATATTTCCTTATCTTTTAGTGATACAACGGTTCGTTTACCGATTGCGACATAGTTTTATTATATTTACGTTCTACCTCATTTTTAGATAAGTTATTATATGCTTCATATTCTGGAATGTTGCCATACTTTATGGATTTTCCGAATTCATCTTTATCATTCAATGTAAACCACATCGCTAATAGCGTTTTTCAATTAATAATATCTTTATCAATTTTGTTTCCATCGAAAATTATTTTTGTTTTTGTCACAATCTATGCAGGTAACTGAAATACTGTATGGCTTCCACAATAGAGAGAATATTATTGGATCCACCATGCTTCATTCAATAAACTTGAGTAATGAGCATCAACGTACTGTGAAATTTCATCTTGTACTTAGGCATCATAATTTTCTTTAAATATTTAACAAAAGGTTCTTTTGCTGCCATTATGAATGTAATCAGAAATATATTTTAAGCTTTCGATTGATGCACAACATCTAATATTTAATGAGAAATATATTCGATTTATTACAAATTATGAGAGGTAACAACCATATAATTATTATTCACCGCAATTCTAACTACTGTTTTTTACTTAATGCATGTGATTTTCATCAGAATTTTTAACTTTTTCATACTCTAAATAGCCATTTTTCGGGAATGTTGTATGAAATGTAAATCTTTTTGGAAAACTCGTTCTGCATGTATCATTATTTTTATCAAAACAAGGAGTCTTCTCTGATTGTAACCCATAAAAAATATGTTTAATATCTACTTTTCGTAAGGTTTTGTTACAGATAGTATTTTAGCTGATATGTACGTATCAATATGTTGTGGTATAAACAGTTTATTACATTGATGTACAATTATTGAAATATGTGCATCAGGCAAATCTTGTTTTTGGGATTCTATTGTATAAACACATGCGATAACTTTACCAACAATAGTTTTTTTACATAATTTCATCCAAAATTAATTTTAATTTTGCTTGCAATACTCGAACAGTATTATTAGGATTGTCATTGCGTATAAAATATATTGTTTCCCACTCAAAAAATTACACCTTTTTTCCTACTTTGATATCTTATTACTGTTACATGCCAAAATGAAACTGTACTCAAATTACAAATTTGGTACAGTCAAGGGGAGCTACCCGAAAAAACTTGTCTTATTGAGAAATTGCAGTATCGTTCAAATGTTTTATATTTGATTTATTTATATTTAAAGACTTATATATTATAGTGCACTTCTTATTGATATTTAATGTAATGTAAACATAGATAATTATTGGAAAACATTCATCAAAAATCAAGTTCGTTCCTAAAAGTCTTCATCGAGACATATGGGGCCGGTGCGTGGAGCTTACAGTGTGAGGCCTCACTAGTATATATCTTCCTATATCACACAGTTATACTGTGTGGGGCTGTTAGTTTTCTCCCGCACGCTCCCCCACGCTCCTTTACACGTCCCGATCGGCTCTCCCATAGTTCCCCCGCAAAACAAGGGAAAAATCTTTCTATTTTTACGTCTTATTTTTCAAAAAAAAATTGTGTTTCTCCCCCTCGCTCCCTCATACTTGTCCTGCCTCTTACGCTCCTCCATGTTTCTATATACTTCCCCTACTGTAGCTCTACAGTACTGTTTGCTCTCCCACCGTCTCCCCGCGACACTCCCTTACATAACTTTTTATAAAAAGCTTTAAAAAAACTTAAAAAAAGAAATAAATGTATATCTTACTATGTTAAATAGTAACTTTGGTGGGATTGCGAAGATCCTCCCACAACTCCCCCATACCACCTAACGCGCCCTCACGACCCCCCACAATTCAAGGTAAAATTAGTTTAATGTCTCCGTGTTTCTTATTGTAACTGTTCCCTCTTCCCCCTACAAACCCCCCACGAACACCTACAACCACTCCTCTGATGATTTTGTAATCCCCCCTACTCGCCACTACACGCCCCCACAAACCCCAGCAAAATCTAAAAAAATCTTTTATTTCTCTGTTATATAAGTTAGGTCAAAATTT
>JAPYYV010010265.1:0-14935 GCA_030522625.1 Copidosoma aretas
ATGTATTTTATTGAATTGAAAAAACATTTTCACATTTTTGGGAAAAATAATCATGTTTTTAACAACTTTTTGAGGTTACAAAGTAGAATCTCACTTTTACAAACATTTTTTCCGTATTCAGCATCATCTAACCTGTACGCTCCAAAAAGAATCATTGTTCTATCTTGATCCGTTCTTGGGAAATTTGATTTTGAACGAATAAAAAGCAAAAATCCTCACTGTGCGGCGTTTCTAAAAAAACAAATACAATAAAATAAAAACATAATACCTGCATCATTATCCGCCCGAGCCATACATCCATCTCTAAGAAAAATCATGCTCAAAAATCGCTCTTTTCTGTTTTTTCCGCCCACAGGCAATGCCATAAGCCGCGTCCCGGTGGTGGGTCGCTGCCCGGCCTACGACGAGCAGAACGTCTGCCCGGCCCGCGCGCCGGCCTGCGGCTCCGATCCCGACTGCCAGACGCCGCTGGAGCGATGCTGCGCCACCGCGTGCGGCAAGCGCTGCGTCCAGGGCGAGCTCACGGGCTGCGAGCAGCTGGCCCTGGCGGCGCGTCGGCGCTCGCGCGCCCTCGGCCCGGGCGGGCCCGCGCAACTGGTGCCCAAGTGCGACAACGCGACGGGGGAGTTCGAGAGGATACAGTGCGGCCCGAGGGAGGGCGCTGGCTGCTGGTGCGTGGACGAGTACGGAGGCGAGATCCCCGGCACCAGGTCTCGGCGGAGGGAGTCGGTGGACTGCGACCATCCGAGGGTCTGTCCGGCGCACAGCTGTCGCATGCTGTGTCCCCTGGGCTTTGAGGTTAGGTTCTTTTGTTTACATATTTGAAGCTTGTTGTGTATATTTGGGCTTTCTCTTTTTCTCCTTTTGTGACCAACGCGCACCGAAATGCTGGGGCGATTTTATTTGTTCCACTCTCGGCCGGGGTGATTTGTTCGCATTTTACGGGGGAGTTTATTTTCGTTCCTTCGGGCAGGTTTTTAAGTTCAATTGGACCAGCGTGCAGGGGGCAGAGGGTGTATGAAACATATGCGGCTTTGTTCTAACTATTCGGTTCCACCTAAATTAAAAGATGTTTTGGGAGTAACTGACCGAGGGGACTGGAGTGATTTATTTTTGGGCAGGTCTTGCAAGGTCATTGCAGGTTATCGAAAAGTAGCCCAAAACTGGTGTTTTTAGGTTATGGCACTCGGGAGCCTTTAGTATACCTATTACATTAACGTATCATATATTCAGTGACTTTTCATGACTTTGGAATAGTGCCATCGATAAATTTGAGGATCGTATTCGTTTTCCCAAACAAATGATAATAGCATTGCAAGCGATGTCTGTAAAACCACCGTAAAATACCGGTAAAAATTAGCATTAAATAATGGAGGATCTTGCAACGGTGTGAGATAACCCTTCTGATGAATGTCAGCTGATATGTCATCTAAGATGTCATCTGACATGTCAGCTGATATGTCATGCCAATTTGTCATTTGCAGCTTACCACAATTTTGAACCTATAGAAAGCTTATTTTCAATATCGGAAATTAAAAAAAAAGTTAAGATGACATGTCACCTGACGTATCAGCTGACATATCAGCTGAAATATCATCTTACACTTAAAAAAATTGAAAAATAATTGAAATCACCACTATATTTAGGATCGATAGATAAGTTTTTGAATGTACCATAAGGATGATACAACCAATATGGCACTCCACAGGGCTGAAAACTGCAAAATTAAGGAGTTTTTGATCGATTTCAATATTTTATGATTAGCTGCTGATCACATATTGGCATGACATATCAGCTGATATGTCAGATGACATTTCAGATGACATATCAGCTGACATTCATCAGAAGGGAAAGTAGAGAATGAAGTTGTGCAAACGTTGAGCCACCGTTGCAAAATGTATGGGTTCGTCTATAAAAACAGTCCGATCAAATTGAAAATCCACTTGAATTAAGAAAAAGGGAGGGGATGTTTAATGAGTATTCTACGCGGTGAGCTGACCGCACCTAATGACGCAGTAACCGTACCGACAGCAAAAATCAAAAATCCTTACGACCATTTTTCTCTCTCTCTCTCCCGCAGATCGACCCCAAATCCGGCTGCCCGCGCTGCGAGTGCCGGGACCCGTGCCGCGGCGTCACCTGCCCGGGCGGCGGCAGCCAGAGCTGCGAGCTGACGGACGTCCCCTGCGCCCGACCGCCCTGTCCTCCAGTGCCGAGCTGCCGCAAAGCCAAGTCCCTGGCCAACGTCTGCCCGGTGGGCGAGCCCCTGCAGATAACCGAGTCGCCGCGGCCGTTCCTCTGCGGCGCGAGCCCCGGCAAGCCGGACTGTCCGCCGCTGTACCGGTGCCGGGTCGAGGCCGGCCAGGAGTACGGCGTCTGCTGTCCGGACTCCGTCGAGCTCGAGCGCGACGGCAGCTGCCCGGCCGCCCGGTCCGAGTACTGCGGGCGCAACTGCACCCACGACCTCGACTGTCCGGCGCCGCACAAGTGCTGTCCCAGCGACGGGTGCGGGGCGAGCGTTTGCGCGCCCCCCACCGGACTGACCGTCTGCAAGAGGAACCGCATGCTAGCCGAGATGCTCAGCGTGAACGAGAGACAGGGCCGGGGATACGTGCCGCAGTGCGACGAGGGTGAGTTCGGGGGGTTTTGGTATTTTTTATCGGTCGACAGGAGTGGGTTTTTAATGGGTTTGCGAAGATAAATTGTGGTTCAAGAGTGTACTCGGGGCGCCGAGGAGTCTGCTGATACGAGGGTATACATCGCGGATCGCAAAAAGCTCATCCGTCAGATGGCGCGACCGTGCGTGGACTAGTGTACACTAGACTTACTTTAATTCGTTAAGCGGGAAATTTAAACATTTAAATCCTATTGGCTGTTTCTGTACCATAACCTCTCCGATTAGAGGATTTCGAACTTTGCGCTTAACGAATGAAGGTAAGGCTAGTGTATCTATATATGCGATGGTGCTACATGCATATGTCGTCTATATATAGCACACATGTACAGCACCATCGTATACATAGGTACACTAGTCCACATAAAGACGCCATTCAGTATTCAATTTAATTTATTGGCCTTGTATTAATTACATTTAGTAGTATACTACTAAAGACGCCATTATCTCTAAGGCATGCACCGTCGCGCCATCTGGCAGATCAGCTTTTTGCGATATAATCTCTATGTCTGCAGTGATCTCTATACCCTAGCGTGTCTTCATATCATTTTCTGGTAAGTACCATTCGCGCAAGGGTTTGGAATCATTATGATGAATGCCAGAACGGAAAGTTATAACATCGCTTATTTCGATAACATTTTGCAAAAGTGCCACGAAACTATGGTTAATACACCTCTATTGTATAATATGTTGTCATTTTTCCGGCCAAATTTAAATGTTGGTTCTGTGCGCACTGTACAAAATGCCACGGTAAAATCACTATATTGGATAGTATTTACTTTACTTGACGATGTGCTTGGCTTAGGTACAATAATGGTTGGGACAATATCTGCATGGTATTGCGAATTCCGCTCCAAATTACACAGTAAGTTATATGTGGAATTACACGAAAAAACTCATGTGTAATGCCATGTGGAACGCCATCAACCATTATGCACGAAATTTACCAACAAATTTCCTGCATGGAATACCACATGGCTTTACACGTGAGTTTTTTCGTGTAATTATACATATAACTTACTGTGTAATTTCTAGCGGAATTACGCAATACCATGCAGTAGGGATAAAATACTGTTTCAGTTGACTGTTGCAACTATAATGTACACTGGTATGAACTATGATCTGAACTGTTCACACGGTAACGTTTATCCAATCTTCCAACTTGCCACCAGTTTACTATACATATTCGTTGGAATATCTACGGTACTTTAAATAATATTTTCTCTCTGTGTTTGTGTAGCGATTGTAATGTAGATACATAACAGAGAAAATGAAGTATGTCTTCGAAACAAAACATTTTACAGGGTGCCCCGGAAAAAACATACGATAGTCGATAACATGGGAAGGGTAAATTGTATTTGCAGCAGATTAAGTTACACTTTCTACGTAGCGTGTACGGTTCGGATTTCCGGAAGGTATGATATATTAATTAGCTTTTGAAAGAGACGTCGAATATACCGCGTGTGTACTTTGATTCCTGTAATATGTATGGAGGAAGCCTGTTCTCGGTGGAATGAATTGATCAATAATTTGGTTAATTAACTATATTCGCTCGATGCATCGGGCACATGAATTCGAGTCGATGAATAACACATGGTTCTATCGGTCGATATGCGTCCAACGACTCGAATATTACAACACGGTATTAATTTGCCAATTGCCTGCACGGACGGATACAGGCGCATAAATTTCACCGAATCGATTTAAAAGCCTATCTTGGAAATCAAGTTTCGAATCTTTCACGGCATTTCCAACTTTTAACACTCTGAGCACGCGACCGATCGGTCTTGTTTCATTCGACAATTTCCGACACAGTTTTTTCTCCCTCAAACCCGGATACTTCAATCTTCATCCCTGCGTATACTTGTATACATGAGGGAATCCACTGGTGATCGGCATGAAAAAAATAGCATAGCGTACCTTGTCAAAACTTTCATCGTAAAAACGAGAAAAACGTCCAAAAAGTACCGTGATATCTTATGGCTTCGTTATACTTTACGTCTATTTAGTCGTTCCGGTTTTTTTTTTTTTTTTTTTTTAATTCAAAATGCCATCAGAAAAATTGTAGTCACTCTTGAGTAGTATTTTTTTTTTTTTTTTAATTTGGCAAAACTTAGCAAAAAAATGTTTGACGGTTTTTTTTTACAGAGCAAATTTTGTAGCTGTTTCTTTTTTAACGGAAGCTGATCAAAGAAATGCAAAGTAAGCTACGTTCCAAGGACTTCAAAGGGGTAATTGAATAAAAAAATCGTTTGAATCGAACGTTACTGGCAAATTCAATTTCATTCGGATGATTAATTTACCGGCCAAGTCGGAATACATTTTGGTCAGTCCTTTGTATGCTTTAATTTTTCAAGCGCTGTTTTAAGGTACTTCAGTTTCCGTTCGTATTTTCGAGCAGTTCGCGTACTAAAAAAAAGGGCATGGCATAACACGTAGGTTTTAAAGAAAACTTCTCTTTGAAATTCCCAAAAAAACTCTTAAAAACCATGTGCATTTTATCGACTTTATTGCTCGCGATTTTTTTCGACACTCGGACAAACATATCGCAACAAGATAAAACACCAAATTCATTTCGCCGCGAAAAGACCGATTTTCCGCAAACTCCCCGCGTACGGCTGTATAACCTCCGCTGCCCCGATCTCGCGCGTTTCGGAAAAATACCCACCCCCCGCCCCCGAGCGATAACCCATCATCCCCGCCCCCGTCGCGATACACTCGTACCCGATCGAAAGCCGTTTCTCCCCCAGCGTATAAGTACACAGAGCCCGTAACTCCACGGCTGCACGAGAGGATTTCCCTCGATCTCGATTCCAGGGGCCGTGTACACACACGCGGACGCGCGTAGCGTGCGCGTTTTTGGCCCAACATTCGGCGCAAGATTGAAAGCGCGGCATTCCCCCCCGGGCTGTACACGCGCTTTTGCCCGAGAGCTCGCGCTGTGGTACATACGTATGACGGCGGGAGGGCGCCGCCTCCGCTCTCCCGCGGGGATATTTTCCTGTACCCGCGCGAGCATAACGTCCAACTCGTGTTGTCCCTCTGGCCCGGGCGGAAAAAGGAGGTAAAACAGAGCGGCAAAACGTTGTCCGCGCTGCCCCGGGAGGTTTGTGTTCTAAAAACCGCGCGCCGGGCTGGAACACGAGATTTTTCCAGGACTCGATTGTTGGTCCTGGGCCACATTTGTTATCTTTGATACGTGAAAAAATTTAAAAAAAAACAGTTTGGACAGAGAGAAAATTGTTGCCGATCAATTGGCACAATCGGCGAAAGAACATTTTTTTGTTTTTCAACGGTTGGTCGAATAATCTGTAACAAATATTCCATCGCTCCAGTGGACCAGCGCGTCATCTCGTGTTTCAGTTTCAAAACCGTATCATCTTTCGGTTCAAAAACACATCGTCTAATTTTTGGCATACTAGGGGGTTCCGCCAACCCCCAACTATTAACCAAACATATTAATTTCCATTATTTTTGGAGAAAAATAAAATTATTGGCTATTTCATAACAGTTTGTTTTATTTTTTAAATTTAAATTACTTTTTATTCGATTTTTCAAAATCTCGTTTTTAAATTTGCCCGCTCTCAGCCAGTCTCAACCAATCACAGAACGAATAAAAAGGCTTCAGTCACGTGACAATCAATCTTTTATCACGAGATTATATATTATTTAGTTTTTATAGTCAGAAAATAAAGTGATACGTTTGTAAACTAAAAAACAAGATGATACGTTGTTACACTCAAGCGTAAAAACATTGATGAATTTTCCATATTTATTTTTCGAGTTCTAGTTTTTCATAAAAATCGTTATTTTTCGTTAATTAAAAACGAACAGCGTTAGCAAAAACATTCAAGTATCAGAGTTAAATTTTTTCACTCGAAAATAGCAAAAGACGTCTTAAAAACCTTCATGTGGTGTAAAACTGTATTTTTATTTGGTAGCTGCTGAAAAAAACATTTTAAGCCCTGAATCATTCAAATCAGTCCAAAGATTTATGAGATAAGATGGAATACTCACATACTCCACGAGAAAGCAAAATAACAATATAATAAAGATTGGTTATTCATTTACTTATTATTCCTGTACATATTTTGATATCCTTCTGCAATCTCCTCTCTTCTATGAGCTTATTTTAAAATTCAGTTTTTCTCAGGGTAATACAAATACATCATTTTATAACATAGTTTAACAATATTCATCTGTATTTTAACATGTGCACAAATAAAAACTGAAAAAGATGAATTATTGCGCAATATTTAGATATCTGATTTTTTTTTTCCTTAATTTAGGCTTTTTCCGTAAAATGAAGATAAGTTTTTCTCTCGCTTCGAGTGACTTTCTTAGTGATTTGCGAGTGACCAGATATCCATTAGTTATGATTAAGTTATTAATCACTCGGAGAAATTTGAAGTGTACGTTTTTCACAATCACTTGAATATCGTATGGCCGAAGAAGAATGTCTTTCTCTCTTTCACGCGATACGCATGCTAGTGCCTACTGCGCGTTGGAATCGATTCTCACGCCCACAGTGTACAACTATATGGTGATTATAAAATAGTTCAACAATGTCCTGCCTTTCCCAATGACTCCCTGTGAGTATCTTACTTTGCAATCTTTTATTATACGTGTCCCATTGTTCCATTGTCTTTTGTATATTATACAGTTATATATATGATTTTATTTACATTGCGAGTCTTGTCTCGGGAAAGCGTCAAACCGAGAGGCAGCAGCGCGATCGAGCAAAGATATTCAGTGAAAATTCCCTACCGTAATCTTTGATCTTAAAAAATACATTGCTAACGCTGCATCGACTGCTAATCAGTATAAAAAATGTACTGTGAATGGCGATAAAATGGATACTGAGTATGATTCTTTCGAGATATTAGGTAGATGCATTTAGTGTACGTGGTATGGCTTTTTTTGCACCAACGGTAAATTTTAATCACTTATCTATTTTAGTAGGTTTAAAAAAGCTTTCGTCTTGATATTTAATGGGCATGATTGTATCAGGGGCGATGACAGTTATTTCATTGATCTTGAAACCCTTGCAAATTAAATTTTTAAAATTTATTGCAAATTTTGAGCTGAAAATTTTTTTTATTACTTTTAAAATAATACTAATATTCTGAACATAAATATTTTCAGGCAAAATAGTGAAATGCATTTTTTTTAATAATAAAGTGAATTTTAAAGTCTGTAAAGAAACATTCTATCATATTTGTATCATATACTTTGACACTTTGTTTCAAAACTTGTATCATTCTAATGAGAAATTTTTTTGTTAATTACTGTATCATAAGCAGAAATTTACATTGAATTTTTAAAATACAACTTTGTGGCAAGGTTTTGAAGAAATAGTTGTGCCCACTTTTACTGATCATGCACATATACATATTTAATATGTATATTGTACAACGTATCCATGGTTCAGTCTCTGAGAGGTATCCTATTTCATTATTATTATTTTTTAATGTAGCAGTAACTCCGCAATTTCATTCATAAACCGAACAGACGTAAAGTTTTCCAGTTCTCAGGACTAAAATATTTTGTGTGTCACCAGTAGACAAAACTTGAAAGAAAAAATAAAAAACTCCCAGTCAGCTCCTCCTACTAACTCCAGAATCCAAAAGAGCACCTCTCCACGATTGAAGTCGAATCTTACAAAACCCGCAGCCGTTTCTACACAGAAAAAAAAAATTACTAGATCCAAGAAAATGTTGACTGAAATAGTTCCAAGTAACTAAAATCTTGAAACAAGTATATATTTTTTTTCCATTAGTATATTTTCTTGCTCTAAACGAATGTTTTCTTGAAGTAAGAAAATATGATCCTCTGCAAAGAAACTTACTCTCTTGGAACTATTCTAGTAAATATTTTCTTAAATTTAGTATTTTTTTTCCAGTGTTTGTATACAATGTACGCTCGCGATGAGCCCGCAAAAAGCCATGGCACGACTCGTTACACCGTCCGAGCGGGCGATCAAGCGCCAAGTAGCCGTAATCGCGGCGCTTGTCGCTCCGTTGAAAAAAACAATCCTCGCGAGGGGCGGGAAATTCAATGGACCCCGGGGAGCGGGGAAAAGAGACGCGAGCCGGCCGGAGTTGGCAGGTCGCGGCGATACGCATGCATGCATAGAAGAAGTTGGCCGGCCGCCGGACGCTGCAGCGACACACGGGGCGTTGCACCTTGGGAAAAGTCGACGCGGCGCTGGTGCGTCGCATTACAGAGGGACCCGCTGCGAGGATAATTACGGGGGACGCCGAGTTGCTGCTTTTCGCGAGCCGGGGCTAACGGAGACGTATAACTGGCCGAGGGCGCGTTCGTCGGGGAGGACGGGGAAAGCGCGAAGCATTGCCGTGGCTAGCGGTTATCGTAGTTTTCGGGGCTCGTTGTAACGGGTAGTTCTGCGGAAAAACGTAGTTCTAAAATTAGAAAATATCATATAAATAATGAAAATTAAAACAAGAAAGGTAAATAAACATAAAAGAAAGCGGGAAAATGTTGAGTTATTACCAAGATTATAAGTTAATATTTATTTATATTTATGGAGTATTTTTATCTTTTTTTTTTTTAGAAACTGTATACAAGTGTCAGAGTTACTGGGGGTTCTAAAAATTTATTAGAACAAGGCCTGGTAGTTTTCGGGTTTCACTGTTTTATAATGTAAGGTGCTGCAAGTTCGTTGAGTGGGAAGATGCATTTAAAAATTGTATTTAATAAACGAATCTTAAAATTTTACACGACATAAAAAAAATCTGAGGCACAATGTTTTTAGTAAAATTTTGAGATACGACGTCTTATAAAATAATTAAAGAGCTTTAATTTTTAAAGAAAATTTGAGAATTGACGTTTTTTTGAATTTTTTACGAAATAAATCTAAAAAAAAAATTTAAAGAGTGGCGTTCTTGAAAAAACCTGAAATACGATGCACAATTTTTCAATAGGGGGTTTTTGAAATTGTTCCAGATTAAATTCGTGTTGAACAAAAATTCTGAAAAACGACGATTTTTTAACAAAACATTTAGACTTTTTGGACATGAAGTTTTTAAAAAAATAGTTGAAATACGACATTCTGAACAAAATTTGTTGAAATATGACATTTTTAGATATATTTTTGAGATATGTAGTTTTTAAAAAAATCTAGAGATATTTTAATTTTTTTTTCAAGTTCTGGAATGTGATCTTTTTAAAAGGAAGTTTTTCGACTTCTTAGATACGACGTTTTGGAAAAAAAATATCAAAGATACAATAATTTTCAAATGAACATTTAAGATTCGACGTTTTTTTTTTTAATTTTGTCTACGATATTTTTGAAAAAACTGAGCAACGTTTTTTGAGAAAAATTGTATTCCACTTGAGGAATAATTTATTCATGTTTGAGCTTTTTACAAATCCTCCAGCGCTCCCTCCTCTATATTAACTGAACTTGCACATGTTTTTCTGCTTTTTAATAAATCGTGCTTCACCGCTCTAAGAAGTCTTTCGAGGAGGAAAGGAATTCGAAACACTCCTGGTCCTTCGCTACTTTTATAAACGCAGGCTTGAGAAAAATTCAAAGCTCCGCGAGTGTATAATACACGCGAGCGACTGCACGAGAGCCAAAGGCGCCGGGGATGTGCACTCGGGGAAGGTGAAAAATGCTTTCAGAGGGAGAGCGTGCGGAATTTGAACAAGTCGCGCGTGAAAAAGACTTCAAAGAGGGAGGCGGGTGCTGAGCGAGCGTGTGTATTTATTTTTATGGAGGTTAGCGGTGAGCGATTTTGTGGGTGATCCCGAATCCAATTTTCGACTGACGTTCGTTAGATGAAAGCTAAGGGGATACTCGAGTGGAGCATCAGCGAAGAGCAAAAAAAAAATTTATAAACTAATGCAGTTCACGTTTGTACGCATGAGTTAGTATGTATACCAAGCGGTTCTATTAAACGGGAACAAATATTCACAGCAGCAAATAATGAAAGGTAAATCGAAATCAATCTGCTGCGAGCGGGAGTTTTTGATTGGAAAAGATAAATGTAATTCATCATTAATTCACGTTAATACACATAAAATTATACGTTGAATAATCTTATCCTTTGAAAATAAACGAAAATTTTTTTGTTTGGATATAATTCGCACCATGCATATTTACTGAGCGCGCAGCAGAAGGATATGTATATCCAAAGCAAACATACAAGACTTTTTTTCAACAGCGCAGCATTCGCTCGATATGTATAGATATGCACAGTTATATGAAGGATTCCTCGAAAAATTCCGTAAAACAAAGATTTCTGGATTGTTTGGAAATAGATTTAATGATCTTACGATACGCATATCTGCAGCCAACCCCTCATCCTCCTACAAGATATGCAAACTGCAAAAAATATTTTCCAACACGCGTTTGAAGTCTTGGTAACAGACTTTTAAAACACATTTTGTCAATTTCAAAAAATGATGTTATTTTTCGTACTTTAGTATGGTAAAAGATAGTGTTCCAAATCATTTTTTAAAAGCTCTGAAGAATTTTTTGCAAATTTCCGAATGTTTCACCTAAAAACAGGGTGTGGGCTGGAGAAAAATTATCTACCGGGAACATTCTCAACCTAGAATGGGGAATATGAAGTAAAAACACTTGATTTCCCCTAAATTGAGAGTCCGGATCGAGAAACCTCTGCTTCCGGAGACTACTAAATGAACAAATGAACATTTGTTTATCTTGAAAACTAAATATCAAACAAAAAAAATGTTATCAGAAAAAAGTTGTGTTTTTTCTTGCTCCATAAGGCAGTTTTTTTTTTTCATATAGATTTGACTTTTCAAATGTAGGATTTTTACATCACATTTTGTGGCCTCCGGGAGCAGAGCTGGTTTCTCGATCCGGACCCTCAATGTTTATAGTCACGAGGCTTGAATCTCATCATGGAAATTTTTGCGTCATTTACAGGTCCAGAGAAAAAAAAAAAAAAAAAAAACTTAAACAATTACAAATTTATGCTTTGTAAAAATCCAATCCATCTCCAAACCTCAGGGATATCCTCTTTTTTGAGACATACCTCGTGTACAACATGCACGCGGAATTCTTGCTCTTTCCCCTTACTCGAATAAAAAACAGTCCTCCGATCCAAACACCGTTCATCATCAAGAGGGTATATTACGCATATTAAAAGTAAACTCTAACCATCAGAACGCGGAGCATGCAAACATTTTCCCCACCCGAGCAGCCGGTGCGTTCTCATTCAATCTGCATTCAGCTCTCTATTCACCCGCATCCACCCATCCGTCCATTCATCCAACCGTCACTCCGTGCTTTGCACATACCTACGTCGTGCAGCTGTAGGCACTCACAAGCCCCCCCCCCAGCCATAAAGGCGAGCAACCCATTTTCGAAACACATCATACACAACCCCCGAGCAACGCCCCTCTTACTGCCTTTACCACAGCGTTTCCGAGTTTTCTTTCAAGTCAAACACGTATGTAGTAAGGCGAGTACTCACAACACGAGAGTCTCGGCTCAGTTTCGCCCAAAAGTTCCCTTCCACTTCGGCTGCCGCGCATTGTTGGCATTATGGGCACCTGTAACTACATACAACGCCGTCAACGCCATCGTAAAAGACGACGCGCCTGTTGTGCAACGCCTGGGCTGCACCGTTGTACACTGTTACATGTGTGTTGCGGTAACGTTGATGATACAGATAAATACAGTATACCTACCAGGAAACACGTTAGACACGTAGGGGAACCAAGGGTGGAATGACACGGATTTTTTGAATATCTTTGATATCAAGGAATTTTAAGAACCGGCAAATATTAAACAATCGATTTTAACACACTGCAGATGACGAAGACGAAAATAATCATCTTAATGATTGTAATTGACTTTGGACTAGTCATGGACCCAAAATCGAAAACCCACGTCACTTCGGGCTTTGTAACGTTGAATTAAGATTCATTAATTCCTCGTTTAACATTTTTTTTTCGTTCAACAATACAATGTTTTGAGACTCAGCTCCAGAAAAAACTTCACTTCGAGAGGACACTACCTTACAAATTTTCGTGACCATTTTTTTTGTTTTCCTGGTGGATGGGTCGAGGAGAGACAATTTGCAAAAGACTCCTCCGTTCTGTTCACCCGTGTGCCTACCGACTAAAACTAACCTCCCCGCATGGAGACCAGTGCAAAGCACTATGCCCCCCTTTCGTCATGACCATACCATCACGCAGGCGTTCCCCTCACACCGAAAGAAAATAACTTGATCGAGACCCTCATGGAAGTGTAAGGGTAGGTAACGTCGGTACCGAGCCTTCAATCATCGCGGGCGAGATCGCGCATTTTTACCACGTCGTCGTAGCTCTACTTTGCGCTGCTTCGCGCTAATTTAATATCACCCATATACCTCGAAGGAGCCGTCGAGACGAGAGGAGAGGCGGGAAGACGGTGCGGGGAGAGTCTTGGCACGGAGAGGTATAGCTCGTGCAGCGCGAGTGGCGCTGCTAATGGCGCCCGTTGTGGGGAAAATTGGGTCTTACCCACGTGGAAGCGCGGGTCGCCCTCTCCGTGCGTTCGTTTGTATGTATAGGCACAGGATACGTCTGAATATTGAACAACATGTCGAGGCTGACGTCTGCGCGCGGTGCAAGTATATTTATCATGTTCCGTGGTGTACTTCGCGAATCGATCCGACGCGTGCGTTGAACTCGCGTCGTGGTTCTCGCACGGTTTTCCGAAAATAAGCTCGCGCGCGACCCGCATTATGCATACATATATACCCGTCACCTATGCGCGGAAGTACTCGCGCGGCAATCAATAACGCGCTCGTGCAATAATGGTGACGGATAGGAGCGTATGGGTATAGCACGTATGCTCCGCGGGTCGAGATTGCGGGATGGACCTGTCGCCCGTCGCCCCGCGCGTAAATCATGCAGGCGGCTGGACTGGCGTTCTTTGATCGCGGGAAAACCGATGGTCAGCAGGGCTGATGGATCGCGCGCTTTTGGCAAGGTTGATGTTTACGAGGGCGCGCGGTTGGTGGAGGTTTTTTCGACCTGGCGCGGTATACTTTCAACCAAAATCGACGATATCTGAATAAAGCATATGATCGGTCGATCTGAAATTTTTGCACGAATCGTTCTCCATGATTTTTGTAGATCAGTTTTCCTCAAAGTTTCTGTTCACAACTTTGCTTTTGAAAAAATAAAAATACAAGCCCCTTTTACGCCTTGGAGAAGCTTGGATTGTATTCAAAGAGTTCGTTGACAAAAACCGACGGACTTTTCCGGTCGCCGAACCAATTTCAACACGAACATTGTATTATTGACGAACAGACTCTTGCTTAACAACGCGTTAAGAAATAGACGCGCAAATCCACTAAAATCACAAATGATTCGAAATAATAAACCGCGACGCTACCAGAATGAATAAACAACCGAAAATTACGAAGAATCGACGGTAGCATCTCTGCATCGTTCCGTGATTTGTTATTCAGGATCCTCAAAGACTCGCGTGACCCGGTGCTCGTGACGAAAAACAAAGGTCTCGCGCGAGTTCCATCATCCACGCGCGCGCAGGTACGCGGCGGCGAAACAAAAATCTTCTCCGCGGAATCTCGAGACTCCATAAAACATTGTTCCTCGTACACGTCCTGCGAGCGGCTGCAGCGACGGTGGGACGGGAGCGATGATTCTTCGGAAAGCTCGGAAGAAAAAGAAAAACAGCTGAAAAAGCGTGCGCTCGATGATGCGGGCTAAGTGTATATGAAAAATACACGCGCGCGCGTCCCTGCTCGGTCGGGTTCAAAAGAGCCGCACGTACTCTCTCTCTCTCTCTCTCTCTCTCTCTCGACCTCTTTTTCCCGATGCACGCTCCTTTTTCACCTCTGCCTTTTCCCCCCCTCCGAGCTTTTTTTCTCGCTCTCCTACACACACGCACGGGTATACGAGCGTAACCTCCCTGTGCGGGCTGTGTCGCGCGGCGCACAGACGTCGTCGCGTCGTCGCCGCCAGCCCGTCCAATAAGTTTGATATAAGCTCGCGACTTATTTCGCCGAGAGTACGGGCCGAAAAAAGCTCGCCGGGCGTGCCCGCCCGCCTGCTCCTTTCTCCCCCCTCCCGCGGGACCAGCCGGCTTTGAAAAGTGGCGTTTGCAGCGTTCGACACGCGTGTACAGAGGCGTAGGCGCAGTGTACACATAATTTGGGCCGAATGCTTTTGCTTCCTGCTCCTCCGATAATAATGCCGTCTTGGTTTTTTTTTTTTTTTTGTTTTTTTTTTTTTTTTTTTGTTTGTTTT
>JAPYYV010010266.1:0-11425 GCA_030522625.1 Copidosoma aretas
TTAAAATTTAAACACCAATAATACTTTTGTCGACTGTAAATGTTGAAACAAGACAAATATTTATATCGGTCTTACAGTCAAATCAATAAATAAACATTAGTTATGCAATAGTGTCTAATTTAAATTTTTCTAATTTTTTTTTCAACAATGGTTTGAAGTGAATTGTCCCACATATAATCAACGATTACAAAGATCAGTATTTTAGGTACTTGATGCGATAATAATAATAATATTATATGATAATAATTGTATGCACACTGTAAAAACAATAAATTACTTTATCTACTTATCCCGTACTTTTTATTACGTCCTTCCGCTTATAAACAGTCTCGAATTCCAAAAAGAAATATTTTAACATAAGCAAATATCTCATGATACTATGTTCCATCGTACTGTAACGAACCACCATCAGCGATAGCGAATGGCACATAATAGAGAACTTACCTCTGTCGTCACGTGTGACGCGATGAACACAATATGGCCGCGTAAGTTCGTAAAGTACTATTATTGTAAGTGTGATGATACAGATACTTCCATAGTATTTATTAGTGTAAGCAGTATTGTTGATAAAATCGACTCGAGTTGAAGCCAAAAGATGGTACGGTGAAGGTCCACGAGCAGATCCGCCAACTTTAACCAATTTTCTGAAAGCGCTTTTTTTCTTCAAGAGTTGCTCTACAACATCCTTAAATGCCGTTTTATATGCCCAAGTGAAACTATAAAAAAATTGATTGCAAACAACTGCTCCCTTGCGCTTTGGCAGGCGCCCCAGCTGGCTGCTATAGGCCTAATTCTACACATAGCAGCTTCATCCACTTGGGATGCTGACATGTGTATGTTAACTAAATATTTTAATCAAATTTATCATTAGTAAATGATATAAAACACAGAAAAACTAAAATTATGCATTACATGTACGTAGAGTAGCACTCGAAAAGTGCAAAGCTACTTTGTGCAGAATTGAGCGTATAGCCGCTTTTCAAGCTTTGTGACCCCTACTACCGTGCGCACCGGACCGCAGAAGTATTGGTTTTTGCACTTTATTTTTCTCGTACTTCTACTTAGTCAAATGAAACGGCATTAAAGGCTGATGTAGAGCAACTCTTGAACAACAAAAGCTTTTTTAGAAAATTGGCAAAAGTTAGCCCGGAACCGTTTTTAGCCATTTTACGGAAGGGCCTTTTTTTGGATTTTGTATAGTTTCCCAAAAAGTTTACAACCGATCATTTTAAAATTTTGTAGACATCTCAAAGTCTACAGAACCCACATACTGACAACATTTCATGTCTTATTATTTATGAGAACGCGAGTGATAGGTTTGTGAAAAATGGCCAAAAACACAGGTTTTGGCAATTTTCGAGAAAACTATTAAACCTATCGGGACCAACAAAAACTCATTTTGTCTACCTTTTCATTGCGCATCCTTTATGCCTTTACACTTTTTATGTAAGATGCGTAGTTTTTTTGTAAATCGAAAGAAATCGAATCGACCGTCTTTGACCATTTTTTTGACAGATTTCCTGACAACGAAAACGTGTGCAAAGTCACTATGTTTATACTGGCCATGTACATATATGGGACAAAACACGTCAACCGGATCACTAGTGCCCTCAAAATTTTATTTTACGGATGAACACTTTTATGGGCTTAAATTAAGAGTTAACAGGTATACTATGTTTTACCGTGTACACTTTTTGAAAAACCCAAAATGGCGGAACAGTATGGCGTCAACAACGTATGTAAGTCACCATGACTAGTTGGTTTCATACTTATTTAAGTGCTCTAACTAGTGTAAGATTTAGAAAAATCCATTTCTTTAACATCTGCTATATTTCTAGATGCAAATGTAAGCTGAATTATCTCTATATATTTGGAGGATCGCCAATCAGCTTAAAAAATCGCAGAAAAATCGATTTGTTTCCATTTATAGTATCTGAAAATGTTCCAAAATCTTAATATACAACTTACTACTCATTATTATTTGTTGTTTGATGCAAATATAGCCTGCTCTGTATCTTAGTGCTCATGTTCATATATATACATATACCGACTTCAAGTTTAGTTTGTTACGCGGCTATTGAGGATACCTAAAGAGGGCCTCCGGTACTTCCCGTTAGTACACTGGAGCAATACATAGAATAAATAAAGAATCGTTATTTCAATTTTCTCGGATCACAAGGAACATGGCGGCGGGAGAACCAACTAGTCCATAGAAGAGTGCCGCAACTGCATAATCTGTGCTTCCACCAAAATCTTCCAACATGCCAAGTTTCACTTTAAGATCGCGCCGAATAAGAAATTTGCTCTTGCTAAATTTATGAAAAAATCTCGTAGCAATTGTTCCATCGCTATACTTATGCAAGATTTATTGCAGGAAATCATGCAAAAATTAATGCAGTCAAAAGGAATTGAATTGTGCAAGGTTTCTTGCAAAAAATCCTGCAAGAATTAATGCAATTTATTTAGGATGCAATTCAGCAAGAATACTTTGTAGGTATACTTATTTGTTTCTCCGCACCATTCATATTTAATTACACCAGAACTGTATCATAACATTTATTTTACAGTTGAATTCAAAAATAAAGAGTTGATAATGCCTAATTCCGCTGTCGCTTGTGTCAAGTACCTGTACAGAATCTAGAGTTTTAGTTACAAAAACGTTTCTTAAGGACTAAGTATAATTCAAGATTTATCTCCGCTGTCTTAGCTTATTGTCTCCGCTACATGGTGTAGTGGCACTTGCTACGAAATGCAGCGTTTGTACGGATATCAATGCAGCGATTACTCTTATTGCATGGAGCAACACTACATTACGAAGCTGAAATGCCGAACCAAGCAAGCGGGCTGAAATTGTGAAGGAAGACATAGAAAATTGTTTAACAGTGGAAAAAAAAAAAATTCATCGTAGACCACAATACTGAAAAAAAAATCATTGGATTTCTGTTGTTTTTATTTCAAAAAAAATTATGCTCAAAAATAACGGATTCAAAAAGGTAAGAGTTGCGAGGTGATTATAGCTAATTACATAAACTTTTATGCCAAGTGTAATAGCTTGTGGTAAAATTCCTTGTTAATTATCGTATAAGCGGCTTACGTTCTTGTAAACTATACCTTACTATTCTGAAAACCATGTGGTCTTACAACATCGTTAGTCATATACTATGCTGTGTGGTTGTATCTCATGAGCCACGTAGTTTTGCTACCAATAACTACATAGTTTTTAAAAACTATGTGGGTTTTCTTAGGTTTTTGGATCAAATTATTATAAAAAATCGTGTAGTGTTTTGTAAAAAAATCTAAAGATAGATTCACTTGCGTTTCTTTCATCTTAGAAAAAAATCGCCAATGAAAAAATTTATCGAAAAATTTGTGCAAAAAATCTTGCAGGATCTCGTGCATTGCGAAATTTGTGCAATAGGTGATGCAAGAAATAATACAAAACCTAATGCAATAAAATATGCAATTTTATATGCAAAATTTCTTGCGAAAAATCCTGCAAGAAATCATGCAATTTTTTGTGCATAAAATATGCATGATAACTTCAGTAAGGGTACCAACGTTGTCAACTCACTCACCTTATATCCAACCTATGCTCACCGCCCTTATAAAAACTCAGGGTCACAGGGGTTGTCTTATCTCAGCAGAAGCGTTATTAGATTCTTGCTGTGCAGTCAAACGCATTACTGCACATTTAGCTGAAGTACTAAAATTGCCTAACACTAGTTGTTCAGCTTGTATAGGAGCTGTTGATTATTTTAATTTATACACAGTCTTAAATCAATGCTTGCGAGTAAAATTGCAATCTTGTCATACTAAATTTGAAAGGAAAATAGAATTTGTTGTCGTTCCAAAAATCACTAACTTCGTACCAGATAAGACATCCCCGTTAGTCATACAACATTTAAACTAGTAAAAAATTAGTTCTTCAATGACTCTCGTGATAGCAGATAATTAATAAAAGAATAATGACTTTCTTGGTGATGCTATCAAAAAAAGCATCACCAAGAGAGTCATTATTCTTTTATTAGTATAAAATTAACAGATATTATATTTCACGTTCCTTAATCAGTTGACACTTTATTAACATCAGACGGTACATTGTCAGTATTAGCTGTAGGACAGTTTCGTCGCACTCATGGCAAGACAAATATAGTAATACAAAAACTAGTTTAGGCTGGATAGTTGCAGGAGGATGAGACAAAAACAACTAGATTGCTAGTTCGTGGTTTAAGATTATCATCCGTAGTTTGTAATTTTAAGGACTACCTTAACTTTATCCTTGACGAAAATATTTTAAAATACTTGAATTGAATATTGTAAATTATTGCAGCAACGCATCGGTTTGGATTGCGCGTCATTCTTAAACGATGAACGAAATAATTGTTTTATGTCTTGTTGTGCAATAACTAGAATATTCAGATATTACAAGCATTTTTGATGCGTTCATATAAACGCTTTTTAAACGGTGCCTTTCTCGTCAGTCTTACGATTAAACAAATGATTTAAACATTTAATTATCACTTAAACTTACGCAGAAGTTATCAATAGCTTTTATTTATCCGTCCTAAAAATTCCAATCATTATTATACTTGTGATGTGAGAAGGAAAAAATCAAACTCTACATTTTACCACAGTAAGCTTATGAGGTGCTGTGTTATTATTTGAATTAAATGTATGGTTTTCCATCAAACTAATCATCATAGTAGGCTTCCGAAGCGGCGTGATATTACCCTAATCACTTATATAATACACGGTTAAACTTGTTATAACTCATAGATAAAATGAGCCAACCAAATATTAATAGTAAATGGCAAAAATGAGAGGCCACAGTCAATTTTTCGACAAAAAACTTGCGCATACATATTTCTGTATAATTTTTTTCGTTCTACGTTCATTGAGTACGGACATGTATAAAATTTTCAGTCATGCCATTAGACAATATTAGATTTGGAGATATGACTTACTACATATCAACATATAAATATGAATAACATTTTTTGCAAATACCGATTTGTATTGTTTTTCTCTGCAAATAATAGTTTTGTGAAAAATTTGTTACCTTGCAGATTCTCTAGCACTAAATATCCAAAAATAACACATATAAGCTGGAAAACATTTTTTCAAACAAAATTAAAAAGGGCTAACATATTAATCACAAGTCAATGAAACCCAATTCGTTTAAATCGCTAATAAAATTATAATCAAAAAGCAAAAAAAGGCTGATGTTTAATAGAAATCAGACAAGGGATCTTGAGATATTATTAATTACATGTATTATATAAAAGTTTTCAGATTTAAGTACGATTTTTTTTATGAATCAGACTAATATATTACATGTATTATTTGATTTCTTACAAGCTTTACAATAAAAAAGCAAAGAAAACGTTTTCTGTGATAGCGTTATTTAGAAATACGTAATTAAAATCTTAAAATTTCCACCTAACCCGTTTCGTATCATCTTTAATATAATGTTCAAAAGTATTGTTATTCTGGCATCTTCATAGCGTGGAAGAATAGCCAGAATATAATCCATTTTGCAAAAAAAAGAAAATTGGGTTAAGCTGCTATCAGAAGTATAAAATTTGAATATTTGACAAAAAAGATACCATTTAAGTTTCCGCGGAAAAATGTATAATATTTATCATCATTTTGGACATCGCACGTGTTTCTGTATAGAATAATGATATGCAGGATAATAAAATGTACATTGAAGCTTAGAACATGTGGCTCTTCGATTTTTCAATTTAGCCAAGTGTTATTTACCATTGACGATGGACAGAATATTATAGGAGTTATATTGTAAAATCTGTACTAAACGTTGCAGCTGTAGCATCGGCAGCGTCTCCTGGGAAGGACAGCTGGTAGCTATTGATCATTTTCAGTTTTACTGCAACTGCTTACTAACATTAAACCACTCTTACACCTTCTCTTTCTACCGAAGAAACCGAGCTGACTGTATCTTGCCCGACTCATCAATACAAGTCAAGTTCACTGCCTGTTTGCTCTTTAGTTTCATTTTATTAGCGATTGTCACTTAGCTAAGTTACACAGTACTATACTGCGCATGCTTAAGAACCATGGCTTCGCTCGTTTTATCATTTTCCATCGATTTTAACTACTGCAGCACTTACAATTTATACTCAGCTTATATCTCTCTCACGATTATAAATATCATCATTCTTTTTTTTTGTACACTTGCACCTATTTCCTGTCTCCGTCACTTATTAAGTTACATGCCACGAAAAAGATAAGAATTAAGTGTAGATAATACACACACTTAAATAATAGGGCGATGGCTGTGCTAAGGCAAAAAATTTATAAAGCAAATCTTTTTTTTCCCTTAAGGCTGCAAATTCTTTAATAGTTACAAATGCCTGCCAATTCCTCGTTGACGGCCCTAAAAGATATGACATTATGATGAAATGAGCATACAAAGTTGACTTATGTGAATTGCCTCTATTGTGTCCCATTATTATTCCCCTAGCCCCTTAACTCCCATGATTTTTACTAATCGCCCCCTAATCACCTATGACGAACTCTGGTTATTTGTGCTGTTATTCTGGTTACCTTATCTAGTGGTCTTTTCGTGACCGTCCCACCTTTTAACCTTTTTCCTGGTGCTGATGTCTTCTAAAACAAATTTCGGTACATCTTACCTTAACACAACCTTCCATACCTCAGAGACCCAACGCCTTCCAATAATTTAATCATGATTATTTATGAATGTCATCACTAAAGAGCAGCTTTATTATTTTTGTAAATTTAAAACATGACGACGGTGACCCTGGCTTATACAAAAGTGCAAATACTTCTGATTGCTAGGACATTCCAGAGAAATAAGCTTCTTTTGTCCATATGTTGTACCATATCCCTGCATTACAAAGGCTGGGATCAGAAAGGCTACATCCATCCCTCTCGTTGGATAGCTAAATGCCTCGCCATCCAATTAGTGACGTGAATGAATGTATCAACGAGATTTCTTCTGTCCCTATCGTTTTTTGGAAACTCAGGCTGAGGCCTAGGGATTTAGGTTCTCGAGATCTGCAATGCAACTAATTGAGATGCAGGGTGTAAAGATCAAATTTAAGTATGTTTCCCACATGGCTACCGTGAATAAGTATGAGAGAAGGGGATAGCACTGTCCATCTTCGAACTCGATTACCGAAACTAAGCCTCTAATCACTGGTGAAGCCCTGATCGGGGGTCAGAGCGTAAAGGAGACCAAAATGAGGGGCTCGGCTTAGGTCCTACGCAATCCTGTGGATTAACGGACGTTCTATTAGGAATAAAAGAGCTTCTGCAGCCCATTGATATCTTTATTACTTGCCCGCTATTAGGCGGATTTATAAGACTCTGTCGAAAGCGATAAGCAGGTGGCGCCTTGAAGACCACCAACATGGCTTGTAATTATTCGAGCAATAGTGGATGCTCAGAAACAGAAAGAAAAACAGCTCTATAATACCTCTAAAGAGACTTCACCGAAGACTTGAAGTGTGATTAAATGGTGAGGTACGACCGAATGTCCAATGTTGAAAGCGATGAATATATTTAAGTGTAAGGCGGGTAAACTCTGCTGGTATTCAGCGATAATTTTGTCACTTCTGGAGAGGAGACAGCAGATGTACCGACCCGAGGCTCCCCGTGTGCATGGGCGCGCTAAGCAGCTGTCTTGGAGGGTCAACGTTTGGAGCAAAAATCAAGGCAGCCGATGTCCATGGCCAAAGCATCTGCCCTGGAACCTTGAAAAGCTTATTGCAAGGGACTGATATAAATCCCCGTGTAAAAAGCTGATTTAGCACGCCAATGGGCCCTGGATTTTTCTAACTTTGTTCGCAAGAGAGAAGTGGTTTTGTCGAGTTAATAGATATCATCCTAGGTCCTGAAAGAAGAAGTTAAAAGCGTCTCTCGGATAGTCTGTGTCAGCCTATAGCAGGAGTACATCGCACTGTACAATCGTACCTTTACATTGACCTGTCCTTTTTATTGGTATTAAGCCAATGTAGCAGAATAGATTATGTTATCTTCTCCCTGTCATCCCACTTCTTTTCTCATCTTTTTTAATACAGTCTCTTTGGTCTATTTAGCTCAAGTCATTTTATCAGTCTGAATTATATGTGTGGCCTTGGTCACATGCTTATTGTCTTTAACTGGTAGTGGAGCGTATCGCTTATTAAGGTCCGTCAGCCTCTTCTATCACTGCCGTATTGTTCAATACGTACTAGAAGTGGGGCAGAAAGAACGCAACGGTATCCCTCTTTCCTTAAGTCTCAGCATACAAATCATGCCTCAAGTCTTTTCACGTAACTTCGTCTCCAAAGTGCAACCTTATGACTCTCTTAAAGTACTTTTATGATGATGGTAAACTATTCTGGATTCTGTAACAGTACATTGCATAATTGGTAACAATACTTGGTAACGCCACTAAAAAGTGATGTTATTTAAGCCGAAACTGTCTTTACAATCATTAAGTTTATCTAATAATTATGCTATAGCATTGCCCTTTGCTCTTAATAATTAAAAACCCCAGTATCTTAGTTAAATAACTGCTGAGTTCACGTTCGACACCTATTCAAATCAATTTTTGACTCTTGACTACACCTCTCCTGTGGCCATTCCCAGTCTATCTTCAAGTTTCCCAACTATTCTCTTTGAGCTCTTGATACTTTGCTTTAGTGATTTTTCTATCATACTATTCTTCTTTCTTTTCTTTATCGCACCTCTAGGTCGTGTTCTCTCTCATATCTCTAGTTCGTTCGAAGAACCATTTACCTCAAGTTCTACACCCTTATGTGCAGTACTGGCTTTCTTGACGAGCGCACGCACTTACTCTCCTTATTATCTCTCTTTTGTCAAAATGCACGTACGTGCAAGCTCAGACGACTTTGGTACATATTTGCAAAGTTCAACAAGTATCAAACGGGTCTCACTTATGGTACACTAGAAGCTGAGTAGAAGTTTATCGCTCTTGTCGCAATCCGACTTCCTCGTAGCTCTTCAACCTCTTTGCGTGCATAAATACTTGTCATGTTCGCACTCTTATTCTGCTTGCAGAGATACGCATTGTGATTTTCTAGCTATATTGTATGCATCTTTCTTTTTTTGGTTTTTACATTGCCAATTTCATATGAAAATATAATGATGTATTTTAAGAATGAGTAATTAGTTACTTTTGATTCTTATAAATTTAAATGAATAAAATTTCATCAATTTATCGTCAGAGACATACAATACTAATCCTCTGAAAAGAAACCTAATTTTTCTTTCGTGAAAGTAATACCTCAGAAACTGTTTTAATAGAGCGTAATCTTAAAGACAAGAAAAATATTGCACATTGTTGTATTAATATTTGTATTGCACAATAACACTGATTCTTGGTTACACTTCCTAATAAACTTACAAATATAGAGAACAAAGAAATTGTCTTCTTACATTATTAACATCTATTCATTGAAACACCTTTGATTACAACAAATGATTTAAAAAATATCAAAATAATAAGATCACATATGAATCAGCAACTATTTTATTAAGTGCTGTTGTAATATTAATTCATCCCTAAAAATTTTGGAGTAAAACTTTCCGAAATTACTAATATACAGATCTAGCTACGTCAACATGTGCGGCACAAAATTATTATAACATTCATTGAACTTATCTCTTATATATTTACGGTTATGGATCTAGTCTTTGAAATGGTAGAATTATTATTAAATAGTTTTGGTGCTTTGGTATGTTCATGCATCGCAAAAAATAGCGTGAAAATTCGAACACGTAATTAATTTGCATAATTGGATCAAAAAATTATCAAGGATTCCACAGTAATGTAAATTATTTTATTTATTTTTGTTTGCTCTACGCAAACTTAAGATGACCTAAGAAAATAAACTTCCAAACTAGAAGTATATAATAGCCACGTTAAGATAAGATAAGAAAGCATACTAAATGATTTTAGCTTTAATAAAATTATCTAAAAATATAAGAAAAAAAGAAAAATCTATTCAATACCCAAAATCTATTAAGATCTTTTTTATAACACCTTTATGGTTCATGAATTTTTTTTAAGATTTAAAGAAGTTTATTTCATCAGAAGTTCCTGATTCTCGAAGAGTAAGAAATTTTTAGGTGAATTTCAGATGAGCCCTAGGTGAAATAAAACTTAGGAAAATTTTTCCAGAGAATATCTCAAGGAACATGTTAACACAGAGATTTGACTCACATATCTCAGTAGTAGGTAAACTATGGGAATTCTAATCCAGTGGGCATTCTAATCCATCCTGGATTAGAATGCTCACTGGATTAGAATTCCCATAGGTGTTTTTGGCCTGGCAGCGGCCTCAAACCCCCTTGGCCTTACGGCCGTACTCCTACTATCCATCACCACTACTATCCCTCTAGCTCTAGTTAGCCTAGGATAAAATGTTACAAAAATTAAATTTTTATGAACCAAAAAGAAGAAATTTCAGAATTAAGATTATTAATTTACGAACTTATTACTAGGTGCCATATATTTTTACGAAAAACTACATACTATTAAAAAGTGCATATAAAACTAATTATTATAAGAGTTAGAAAAGAAAATGATTTTAAAAAATAGAAGTAAATAATTTTGGTAGTCATGCGTTAATATTCATACCCATTCCATGGACTTAGGCAGATCAATTAAAAACTTTTTGTAAAGTCTAACGTTATGATGAGCACAGTTGGCCTTGTATGTTCCATTATGATGAGGACAAACAGTCGCCAGTTTTATTTTGTCAGTTAGAGGGTAGCCGAAATCTGTAATATCAGAAACTTTAAATTTAAACCTCTCCAACCATTGTTTTCTCAAAGAGCCAAACACATACACTTTTCTGGCGTCTTATGAGTGTTCTCGAAGAATCGTGCCAATGGTCTTGTATGGAAAATTTCCCGATTCCCATGAGATACCAAGAAAACTGCGTTCCAGCCAAATGTTTTCTCTCTTGTACTTGTCTGAGAGTCGTTGCCATGGAAACGGTTCCTTGAAGAGAAACACTATAGGCTTACGGTCAGACTGGAGCGGCAGTATAGCTAGTTTTTTGAGAACTAAATCGTTGACGAGCTGTTTAAAGCCCTGCATATCAACTATGTAATCCATTTACTTTAGTTTTTCATAACCTTCACGTTCAGGTAATGATGACTTATTAGTTGGAAACTTTTCTGTTACATTTTTCAGCCAAGATTTTTTATCATCATCATCATCTTTGGTTGAAAGCTATTGATACTTCGTCTCGCTGGTGAGTTTGCTAACGGTTGGTTTATGCGACATATTCAAAAGATTTTACAATTCTTACTATCTTTTTCCTTGGACTTTTTGTCTGCCCACTCCTCGGCGTGTCTCTTCTCAAATTTTTCCCACTCTACTTGACGTCTTTTATTCTCTTCTTCCTCTCTGCTCTGTTGACCT
>JAPYYV010010267.1:0-11425 GCA_030522625.1 Copidosoma aretas
AAAAAAAAAAAAAAAAAAAAAAAAAAAAAAAAAAAAAAAAAAAAATTAGTACTAGTCCGGTATATCTGATAAGATTATTGAAAAATCGCTGCTAAGCGTTAAAGACAAGTTACTTGAGTTATGCCTTAACTTAACTAAAATCTAACATGTTCATAGACTATCAAAAATTGCTAGAGCTTGTTATTATTTTTACTGGAGCCGGTTATCAGAAAAAGTCACCATCTAGCCCAGTCCATCATACCAGATGGATGAAAAAAGCTATTTATTGTTTGAAAATATTCATTTTTCGATAACCATATTTGCTGGGTAAAAAAAAGATGATAACAATTACAGATACGTCTGTATATTTATTATCCATGTCTACGTGGAAGCTGGGTTCTCCTCCACACTGACTCCGGAAGCTCCGTTTTGGGATCTAGAATTTAATAAAGATTTAGACTATTAAGCATAGAGATAATATATAAATAGAGTAGGCCAGCCTGTAAGTGAGCCCGTTGCCTCGATAAAAATAGACGCAAAACCGAAGTTTCCTACCTATATATATCTTAGGCTTGCGCTGATTGGCTTTGGCCTAAACCCTGTTACCCAATCGATTCCCGAGGAAATATATATATAGGTAGGGAACTTCGGTTTTGCGTCTCTTTCTATCTAGGCAACGGGCTCACTTGCATGAGAGTCAGTCACTGGCCTACTCTATGTATATACTATCTCCATGCAATTAAGGCGTAGGGTGCAATAATAGCCTTAGCACTTCAAACCGCTATATACATAAACTATATGAACTAAAATTTGTAAAGATACCTAATCTCTTAGAAAAAAATTCCAGCATATATAGAAAGAGAAGCTAAATCTTTCTTACATGAAAAATTTCTTGATTAAACTTAAAATTTCTGGGATAAAACATGAAAACTGGAAATTTACCAAACTCGATGTGAGTTTCTTTTGTAAACAGAAATCACAATAACTCGGCCTAGTTTTGTCGAAATCATTCAAAATTTGGCACAGGTGTATATAATGTTCTAGAAATCCCTACAAATCAATTAGTTGACTAAAAGTACTTATTGTTTATGAGTGATTAGTTATTAGTTGATGGAGAACAAAAACAACAATCACCGTCTCGTGATCGAGAATCGATTGAAAATTTGGACAATTGAGGCGTCGGGTGCAATATTGGCCCTAGCGCTGGAAACCACTAAATGGGCGATTCTTTTACAAATTGTACAATTTTTAACCGGCCCATCTCCGATTTGGCTAAAACTTTTTTTATTGTTACTACATCAAAAAATAAGAAATTTGAGTCCTAATTTTCATTTGCAAAATTTTGATAATATAAGTAATTTTAAGTTTTATAATCGATTAATTTTGGGCTTTTAGGCTAATTTTCAACAATTTATAACTCTGAATCTATGAGGGCTCCCAAATTTTCATTTATTACACTTTTTCAGCTAAAGGATTAAGTTTGAACGATAAACAATTTTTCATAAGAAATATCAACAGATTTCAATTGTTATTAACAATTAAAATTTAGGAATAATTTGTAATCATGTTAACCAGTTTTTTAAGCGTTTTATTTTTTTTTTTCGTATTTTGCATCAAATTTTTTACGTAAACCCGTCGTGAAATAATTAAAGAAATTTTTATTGATATAAGAAATAAACAAATTTTTGTAGCGCCTCACGTCAAAAAATAAAAGGTTTTCCCCTGATGAAATGAAATGTGTAGCCCATATAAAAAAAAATTCATGTAAAAGTTGTAGACAATAGAATGATCTATAACTTTTGTATTAACTATTTTTCGACATGACCTTAAAATTATTTTAAAAATTGCACATAATGTTGAAAAAAATTTTTTTCTACAGTCTTAATGCAAATAGAAAATTTGTTTGCATACCAAATCCTTTTGTGATAAAAAATACTTCTTAAACTAATAGAATAATTGTTATAACTAATAAAAATACACAAATTTCTTCAGCGCGGCCTGTCACATCACACTCGAAACACATTCCACGCCTTATTTTTCTGTTTTATATCGTTTTGCTTTGGTCTTCCAATACGTAAAAAATAAGTAATCCAAGGAATAAAATACGTCATGTAGCATTTAAATTACCTAGATATCTTTTAACCTCAAGAGCTGGGGGTTTAATTGTATTTAGGTTACAAGGGGTTTGTTAAATGCGTTGAATGAGCATTTTCGAACGTTTGCATCACGGCAATATTTTTGTTCCTGTTTTTCAGAAGAAACTTGTTGATTTTATAAAAAAAAAAATTTTATAAATAAGATTACATATTTTTCAGATGGTGCTAGTAAACAGTATAAAAATAAAAACAATTGTTTAGATCTTTCGCATCACATTAAAGATTTTGAAATGTCGGCTGAGTGGCACTTTTTTCAAACTTTACTCGGTAAGGGACCATGTAACAGAATTAGTGGAACAGTAAAACTTCTTGCTGCAAGAGCTAGTCTCTAAAGGGTAAGTAATCCTATTCGAACACTAATGGAACTGTTTACTTGGGCAAAGGAAGCTCTGCCAAACATAAGACGCCGCTACCCCAGAAACAAAGTTCCGAACAAAAGAAGGAAATACTATCAAAGCGTTCTCGAAATGCGCTGACGATTAAAGGCACTCTGATGAAGTATCGTTGCATGATTTTAATCTTCCTACAGCAATTTAAAGCAAAGCAATTCTCATTACAACAACGAAAACCTATATTGAAATTTTTTAAATAGATGATGTTACGCACTACAATATGTGAAAATTAATAAATTCTTCTGAAATCTTTAACTAAGATGATATTCCTTATTTATCGTTATATTTCAATCAATTATGATAAAACTGATGGATTTTAGGACTTATTGCATACATATTTTTATCCACAATGACCTAATAAACTGGTTTGCAGGAAAATTGCTATTTCCATTCAGAAGAGAGAAAATAGATGTTTTCAACATAATTTGCAATTTTTTTTTTTAATTTCAGGTTATGTCAAAAAATGGTCAATACAACAGTAATAAATCTTTTGATTGTCAACAACTTTTATTTCTAACTTTTTTTCATACGGGCTACAAATTTAATTTAATCAGAGAAAAACCGATTTTTCTGACGTACGGCCGCGGCGCTACACAAATCGATTTATTTCTTATACTGATAAAAGTTGATTCAATCTTTTCAAGACGGTTTCTTGTAAAAAATTTGATGCAAAATACGATAAAAAAACGTAAGAACTTTAAAAAACTGGTTAGCATTGTTAAAAATCGATTTTATAATTTTTGATTCTCAAAAACAATTTGAATTTGTTATCGTTTTTTTTAACAATATTTTATTATGAGAACTCAATCCTTTAGCAACAAAAGTGTAATAAATGAAAATTTTGTAGCTCTTATGGGATTTAAAGTTATAAATTGTTGGAAATGAGCCTAAAAGCCGACAGTCAATCAATCATGAAACTTTAAATCACTTATAATATCGAAATTATGCGAAAAAAACCAGGACACATATCTCTTTTTTTTTTATATAGAAACAATACAAATATTCTTGAGCAAAATCAGAGATGGGTCGGTCAAAAAGTGTACGGTTTTTAAAAGAATTTCTCATATACTGTATACATACAGTATATGAACTGAAATTTTCAAAGATAGCTAATCTCTTAGAAAAAAATACTAGCCTATGTAGAAAAAAAAGTTGCATCTTTCTTACATGAAAGTATTTTATGACACTTTAAATTTCAGAGATAAGAAATAAAAACTAGAAATTGACCATACTCGGTGTGAGTTTCTTTTTAAAATAGAAATCACGATACCTCGGCCTTGTTTGGTCGAAATCATTCAAAATTTGGTACATGTGTATATAACGCTCTCATTATCCATAAGAATTTATTAGTTTACTAAAAATACCTATTGTTTATAAGTAATTAGATATTAGTCGATGGCGGACAAAAATAACGACTCCTCGGCTTAGTCGAGAAAAACTGTGTAAAAAAGTTTCAAACAAAACTTCAAGCTACAAAATTGTTCATCGATACTTAAACAAGTTTTTGGTAACATTTAAGACCGATTCATCGAAAATTCGATGAAATACAGCGATTTTCGTACAAGCACTTGCACCAGCGCCGTACTAGACTTATGTGTGCTTAACCTTTCACACGCACTACACGTACGCGGACTACGCCATTCACGATTTCTTTTGTTTCAACTTATAATAAGTAGTGCAATACTCTGTTACCGTTGCATTAATGATAAATATTTTCGAGAGTTTATAAAATAAAGCTAATAGTCCGCGGAAGTGTAGTGCATATGAATTGTTAAGCACACATGAGTCTAGTAAGGCGCGGGTGCGAGTGCTTCTACAAAAATCGCTGCATCTTATTAAATTATCAAAAACCGATTTAAAACTCTACAAATGAACTTGTTCAAGTATCTATGAACAATTTTGTCGCTCAAAGTTTGGTCTCGCTGAAACTTACTCACATATTTTTTCTCGACTAAGTCAAGGAGTCGTTTTTGTCCGCCATCAATTTCTAATTACATATAAAAATAAGTATTTTTAGCAAACAAATTAATTTGTGGGGATTCCTAGAGCGTTATATACACCCGTGCCGAATTTTAAATGATTTCGACAAAACTAGGCCGAGACATCGTGATTTCTATTTAAAAAAGAAACTCACATCAAAAAAAAAAAAACATCTAAAGTTTTAAAAACTGATCAACATAATAAAAAATCAGTTCTTTGAATTCAATTTGTAATAACAATTTAAATTTGTTAATATTATTTAATTGAAATATTATATTATTCAAACTAAATCCTTTAGCTAAAAAAGTGTAATCGATAAAAATTTTGTAGCCCTCATAAATTCAGAGTTATACATTGTTAAAAATTAGCCTAGAATCCGAAAATTGATCGATTATAAAACTTATAATCACTTGTATTATCGAAATTTTGCCAGTAAAAAATCAGGACTTAGATTTCTTATTTTTTGATGTAATAACCATAAAGAATGTTTTAGCCAAATCGGAGATGGGTTGGTCAAAAAGTGTACAATTTATAAAAGAATTGCCCATTTAGCGATTTCAAGCGTTAGGGCCTTTATTGCACCCGAAGCCTCAATTGTCCAAATTTTCAATTGATTCTAGATCACGAGACGGGGCTTCGTTGTTTTTGTCCTCCATAAACTAATAACTAATCACTCATAAACAATAAGTTCTTTCATACTAATTGATTTGTGGGGATTCCTGGAGCCTTATATGCACAAGTGCCAAATTTTGAATGATTTCAACAAAACTAGGCCAAGTTATTGTAATTTCTGTTTACAAAAGAAACTCATATCAAGTTTGGTAAATTTTCAGTTTTTATTTTTTATCCCAGAAATTTTAAGTATAATCAAGAAACTTTTAATGTAAGAAAGATTTAGCTTCTCTTTCTATATATGCTGGAATTTTTTTTTAAGGGATTAGGTAACTTTAAAAACTTTAGTTTATATACTTTCTGTATAAAGCGGTTTGAAATGCTAAGGCCATTATTGCACCCGACGCCGCACAGTGGGCTATTTCAGGTTTTAAGTGTCAGAAACTTAATATCTTACGAAGAAAAAGGGGTGATCAAAAAATTGTTTTTGGAGCTTAAAGCTTAGATGATGTAGAATACAGGAAAAATATTAAAAATCTCCGACCGTTAAATCCTAACCTCAAATTATTAAAGAAACTTCAAAAACAGAAAGTAATTTTGCCAAACAATCATTAATATGACTTACTAACCTCTATAACTCACGTTTCTTGGACATAAATTACTAATCCCACAAAATATTTGATATAATACTATCTAACGTAACCTCAAAGTAAAAAATTTCGGGTTTTAAGTGTCAGAAACCTAATATCTTACGAAGGAAAAGAGGAAATAAAAAAAAATTTTTTGGAGCTTAAAGCTCAGATGATGTAGAATATAGAAAAAATATTAAAAATCTTAGACCGTTAAATCCTAACCTCAAATTATTAAAGAAACTTCGAAAACGGAAAATAATTTTGCCAAACAACCATTAATATGACTAACTAACCTCTATAACTCACATTTCTTGAACATAGATTACTGATCTCACTAAGTTGTGGATATAATACTATCTAACAGAACCTTAAAGTGAGAAATTTCGGGTTTTAAGTGTCAGAAGCCTAATATCTTACGAAGGAAAAGTGGAAATCAAAAAATTTATTTTAGAGCTGAAAGCTCAGATGATGTAAAATACAGGAAAAAAATTAAAAATCTCAGATCGTTAAATCCTAACCTCAAATTTTTAAAGAAACTTTAAAAACGGAAAATAACTTTGCCAAACAATCATTAATATGACTTATTTACATCTATAACTCACGATTCTTGAACATAGATAACAAATGTCACCAAGTATTCGATATAATACTATCTGACATAACCTCATACTGAGAAATTTCGGGTTTTAAGTGTCAGAAACCTAATATCTTACAAAGGAAAAGAGGTAATCGAAATATTTTTTTGGAGCTTAAAGCTTAGATGATGTAGGATGCAGGAAAAATATTAAGAATCTTAGACCATTTTAAATTATTTCAAAAACTCTAAATACAGAAGGATTCTGCCGAAAAATCATTAGTATGACTTATTAACCCATGTAACTTTCGTTTCTTGAATAAAGATCATAATCACTAATTAATTGATATAATACAATCCATCATAAGTTAAAAGTACAAAATTTTTAATTTTAAGAGTCAAATAAATAATATTTTGAGGAAAATGAAAGAAAACTTGTTAGTTTTTATTAAATCATAAACCAAAGATAATAAGGAGCAAGAAAAAATTCGAAGAAATTCTCAATCACGAGATCCCAACCACAAAAATCAGTTCACCAAAAAGCCCATTTATTACACGTCAAAAAATCAGAATACTTTCTTAATTACCTTCATTTCCATCCTTTTTTAATCTTGTCACTCTTGTCACGAAGTATTTAATTAATTATGCACTAATCTAGCTTCCAAATGTTCTAAAACCGCACTATGCAACTTTTTTAACTTTAAGCCCCATATACGCAGAACTATATTGAAATAACAACTTGCACTTAAGGTTTTGTCGTTGAAATCGGTCAGGCAAATTCATTTCTCCATTAAGTTTTAATTCACCCTCAAAATATTTTTTCCGAAACAATTTGTGCACATTTACATTCTTTAAATATGGTTAATACGCTGCTAATTTATTGGAATTTTTAACCCTATTGATATGAAGGTATATAACAAAAACAAGGTAAATTGAGGTTATGTCATGATATCAACTAAAATCAATCTATTTGTGCATCCCGATATTTTTTCCCGTATTTAAAGGTAATATTATTCAAAAATTCTTTACCATAATTGATTCAAGATCCATAGGAATCATGGTAAATCAAGGTAATGTAATAATGATTTTTCGGCAGAATTTTTCTGTATTTGGAGTTTTTAAAATAATTTTAAATAGACTAAGATTCTTAATATTTTTTCTGTATCCTAGATCATCTGAGCTGTAAGCTCCAAAAAAAATTTTTCGATTACCTCTTTTCCTTCGTAAAATATTAGGTTTCTGACACTTAAAACCCGAAATTTCTCACTTTAAGGTTATGTTAGATAGTATTATATCAAATACTTAGTGAGATTAGTAATCTATGTTCAAGAAAAGTGAGTTATAGAGGTTAGTAAGTCATATTATTGATTTTTTGGCAAAATTATTTTCCGTTTTTGAAGTTCCTTTAATAATTTAAGTTTAGGATTTAACGGTCTGAGATTTATAGCATTTTTCCTGTATTCTACATCATCAAAGCTTTAAGCTGCAAAAAAAATTTTTTAATTACTTTTTTTCCTTTGTAAGATATTAGGATTCTGACACTTAAAACCTGAAATAGCCCACTGTGCGCCGTAATTGTCCAAATTTTTAATAAATTCTAGATCACGAAACGGAGTTTCCAGAGCCAGCGAATAGGATAACCAAGCATTAAGGTAGACACGAATAATAAATATACAGACGTAACTGTAGTTGTTATGATCTTCTTTTTCACCCAGCAAATATGGTTTCAAAAAATGAATATTTCTAAACAGTATATAGCCATTGCCATCCATCTGGCATGATGCACTGGGCTAGATGGATCAAAGGAGGCTTTATTAGATAACCTGCTACATAAAAAAAAAAAGCTCTAGCAATTCTTGATAGTCTAAGTGAACATGTGATGTTTTAGTTAAGTTGAAGCAAAGCTCAAGTAATTTGTTTTCAACGCTTAGCAGCGATTTTTCAATAATCTTATAAGATACACCGGGCTCGTACTTATTACGATCGGCAGTCTTCCAGAATTCCTCAAACCGTTTAAACTGCGTGGTGTCAGGTCCAGTAGTTTTGCCGAATTTTTGTTCGAAAACACATCATAAAGTTAGTTCGTAAAGGTTGTGTCGACATATCAAATACAGAAGTTCTTTATTCAATGATCGTTTAAAACTTAGATAAGCACCATTCAGACGCCCTGTGTTGCTTGATGTAGAATCATAACAAAGAGCTTCTATGTTTTATACCAGGGACCAGTAAACTAAAGTTTTATAAACTGCCTAACCTTGGCTTACAACAGTACTTGATTCTACACATGGAACCCCTAGAAGATGTTCTGATTCACCGTTGATAGCCAATCCATCGATTACGTCAACGGAAATATCCTGGCGATAATTTTGATCCCCAGTAAATTAAAGCCCACAGTAGAGAAGTCATATTTAATATTAAATTCTGTGTATTTACTTTAAGTGCTTCGGCAAAGGCTTCTTTCACTAATTTTATATTTGTCCAAAACGGTAGCAAAACGAGGAGTCATGGCTGACTCATAATCTCTTTTTTTTGGGGGTGGTATATCCTGAAAAGGTCGAGTTTTAAACTTTGGCCTGGTACCTTTGATGAGACCTGCTTTTATTGGAAATATACGATTTTTAAATAAAAGTTACCAAAAAATAAGTTAACTAGTGGTAAGAGCCAAACACTTATAAATCATTTGTAAATATAGATGAAAACCTTACAAAACGATTGCTGAGAGTGTATTTTTTTACGACCGCAGTGAAATTTCAGATTTATTATGACAAGCTTCAGAAATCAGAATATCACTCTCGGCCTGATTAAGGACATTGCAATTCACCTCCAACGGCGATGGCGATCTTTCCACCGACATCGTTTCTTGAAAATTTAATGGAACATCTGTAAAACATTTTTCATGAAATGATTAACAAATCTAAAATATTATCATGCTCAATATAGTAAGACAAAAACTCGTTGTATAAATTTTATTATTAAGACACTGCAAATGAAGGATTTTTTGATATTAAAAAAAAAAAAAATAACTACCAAATTTCTTCGTTACTTTACTACATAAACGTTTTTATTGAATTAAGTATTACGACAAAGAAAATAAATTATTATACATCTGAGGATACTCGATGAATAGTAATGAAGAATAACCTATAAAAATTTTGTAAAAAAATTCAAAATATCACATTGCATTAAATTGTGCTTTATCAAAGGATCTGAGTATTAGGGATTTAAATCTTGCTCAAGCAAATTTTTAATAATAAGCAATTTTTATTTTTTCCCAGAACTAGAACGAACCTTCAACTTAATTTAGGAGTTTTTTATTTAACATTTAGAAAAGTAGGTTATAAATAAATATGATGTATAACATAACATGAAAAAAGAATCAAATTGTCTGTTAAAATTCTGAGAATAAGATATCTTTTTTACGAGGGATAAAAAGAAATACATTTACCTCTCTGATTTCGCAAAAATTCTCTGTCACATTCATCATCTAATAAAAAAATTGCTTTTTTTTGTGCAATGTCAAAAAGTTTATTAAAACTCTTTTCGTATTCGACTTTTCGTTTCTTCTGCACATCTGTCGACCGGGACAAATTTTTTGATATGTTTCTTCATCTAGTATAATAATCATCTATCTTTTGTATACATTTATTTTTGATTTTGGCTTGAGCAGGAATTTTCGCTTTTTACCAAATTATCAGACATTTCTTCGCAGCTAAATTTGCAAACTTATGGACATTATTATTTAGTCTTCGCAGATTTTAAAAGAGAACGGCCAGAATTTAGTTTATTGTTGGCAAACTGTCGGGTGCGATCATCTCATTAGAAATACAACCTATGAGGTACACTCTTCCTCGTAGGTTGTAAGCCAATCCGATGATTTTTTCGTCCAGGTAAATTATTGGCGTGGTGTCCGTTCTGGTACATAGTTGTAGGAAAAAAAGAATTTGGTGCTAATTTCGAATAAGTAATACGTTTTAAGAAAGCTAAATTACCTAATTTAAATAAATAAAACACAAACTTTTTGATTGAAATTGATAATTTGTAGTATAGGACGGATTCTACTGAAAATAAAAACAGATATTTGAAACAAAATATTACATGCTGGTTTTGCATGAAATAGATCTATGGTCAGCCAAAATAAGTGATTTATCGTTCTCTTTTTCAGTTAGTAGCAAATTTCAACCTATAGATACTGATCTGTTCTGTAACAATGATTCTGTAATAATCAAATATTGAAGCATGACTAGGTGTATCTTTAGAAACTTTCTTTTTATTTTACGTAAAAATTTTTTTTTAATGTTTAAATTTAGACTTATTTTTGAGATAAGAAAAAAATACGACCTAATCGAGTAGTTCTAAACTCGGATTCGTCATCAAGGATCCTAAAAACATAGTGTGCACGCTGATACGTCTTTGTGCCTATTTTTCTGTAATCCTGTGTTGGGTACAAATCGTAAGACTAATCAGTGGCTAATGGCTGAAAAAATCACACCATTATTAAGATTAACTAGTTTGTTATAGTCCATTATTAGTTACCAACTACACACATGGAACATATACTGTATAGAAAATCTTCAACTATGATATAAATTCAAAAAAACGTGACTTCGGTCAATACATTATATCTCCGTTTTTACATACAAATTATGAGAATACATTTTTTTTAATAAATTTAAAATATAAACTACTACATGTCAAAAATATGTACGCTGAAAAAACGTTAAAGCTATTGGAAATCAATTTTGACGAGGTCATTTTTCTCTTTTTAGCCATGAGCGCCAGAATTGCACTTGGCAAACTTTTTTATTTTAGCGATTTATGTTTGTTAATTATTTGTGTGTTTCTGTGTTTTTATTTGTTTCATGCGAGAGAGTAAAAGAAGTTCGACGGTGATATTAGCAAGTGAAATTAACTAAAAAACTTTTGTTGATGAAGCGTTCGAATTTCCTACATAATTAAGATATATGTGTGTATTTACGAGGTGTGCTCAAAAAGTAAGGTGAATTTTCAAATTTCGCGGGCAACGTACTTTCGATTATCGATTTTTTAGTTTTGTTATGTTGGTACACTCTTCCCGAACATCTGTACCAAGTTTTAAGTGTA